>PVIU01009569.1:0-75393 GCA_004026605.1 Ondatra zibethicus | reverse complement strand
AATATGTATGTGGCTATGTGTGTTATGATGTGAATATGTATGTGGCTATGTGTGTTATGATGTGAATATGTATGTGGCTATGTGTGTTATGATGTGAATATGTATGTGGCTATGTGGCTATGTGTGTTATGATGTGAATATATATGTGGCTATGTGGATATATGTGTTATGTTGTGAATATGTATGTGACTATGTGTGTTATGATGTGACTATGTATGTGGCTATGTGGACATGTGTGTTATGATGTGAATATGTATGTGGCTATGTTGATATATGTGTTATGATGTGAATATGTATGTGGATATGTGTGTTATGATGTGAATATGTATGTGGATATGTGTGTTATGATGGGAATATGTATGTGGTTATGTGGACATGTGTGTTATGATGTGAATATGTATGTGGCTATGTTGATATGTGTGTTATGATGTGAATAGGAAATGAGCCATCTCTGTGTATATGTGGATTTCTGTGAACACCTATATTGTATTTTATACAAAGAAGATAGTGAACTCCTACATTGTGTCTTATACAAAGGGGATAGTGCACACCTACATTGTATCTTATACAAAAGAAGATACAATCCTTTAGATAAGAAAAAAGAGAAATAATCACTTTAACCTTTGGAAAGATTAAGGATTTCACATTGTAATAGAGACACTGGAAGGATGCTTTGGTCAAAAACAGTTTTATACTTTTTAACGTTTACATCATAGCTGTATAATAATTAACATTTTAACATATGTTGGGGCTGGATTTTCACACTTATTAATTCCAGATGTGAGGCATCTTGAGCCAAATTTCAATGTCTCTCCACTCTATTAAGAAACATAGAGACTGAAGGAAAGTAGGCCAGTTCTCCTGAGCTAAAAAGAGAAAATAATGAATATCTTAGTTCATTAGGATGCCGTAGTTCAGAACCATACAGTGTGTTATATGAATAGTAGACACTAATGTCCCACAGTCCCACTGGATACTGCCCAGTGTAACATAAAAACACCAGCAAGTTTGGTATGATGTAAGTATCCACTTTCTTTAAAAAAATATTTTTATTAGTTAATGTGTGTGTGTGTATGTGTGTATGTGTGTACATATGTGTGATGTCTGCCTGTGTATGCCAGAAGAAGTCATTAGATCTCTTGGATCTGGAGTAATAGACAGTTATAAGATCCATGCTCAGAACTGAACTGAATTCAAGTCCTCTCCAAAAGATGAAAGCATTCTACTGTGCTTGCTCTTTACGTCTGAGATCTGATTTCCTTTCGATGGTTTTACTGTTTCTGTCTTCTACTGGGAACTGTTTCTGTCTTCCCCAGGGAAGGGAAAGGCCATTCTCTGGGCCCTCTCCTACAAGGGTAGTAAATTTTCATTCTTTAAGGCCCCACACTCATACTCTTATCAATTCTTAAATATCACAACCTTTTAACGGTACACTAAGTGATTACATTTTGGCTTATTAATTTTATGGGGACAACTAACATTCAGACCATGGCAGCAACAACAACAAACTCACACAAAGAAGGCAAAACTTTGGTAGAAATCTTAATAGATTTAGAATATGTATAAGGTAAGTTCAGGAATTTTTAAAAAATTCTATTTATTAAAATTGATTTAGTTTATGTTACAATACATAAGTATTAAAGGAATTCATTGAGATGTATGACATAAATAAACAAGAGAGGATGAAATAATCAAACATTTTATGAAGGAGAGCAATTACCATTTAAATGCTTATACACTCAGTATTCTGAGGCATATTGACCAAGTGCTGTGGGATAAGTGCTCTTGTATACTGTAAAGATTTGTCACTCATATTAGTTTAATAAAATGATGATTAGCTAGTAGCCAGGCGGGAAGTATAGGCAGGGCAACCAGACTAAGAGAATTCTGGGAAAAGGAGATGCATAGAGTCATTCTCCAGCTAGATGCAGAGGAAACAAGATGGGAATGTTGCGCTGAGAAAAGGTACCAGGCCACATGGCTAAACATAGACAAGAATTATGGGTTAATTTAAGTTGTAAGAGCTAGTTAATAATAAGCCTGAGCTAATATTCCAGACAGTTTATAATTAATATAAGCCTTTATGTGATTCTTTGGACTGAATGGCTGAGAGACCTGGTGTGAAAGAAACTTCTGCCTACATCCAAGTGCTGAAAATATTAAGGCACATGGTTTATCTGAATGTGAACTTATTCCTTGAGGCATTATTTTAGCTCCTTACTGGAGGGTTGCATTACAATACAGTATTATAAGTACCTATCTAACTAAAACTCAACCTCTTCATATATATTTTACATTGAAGTGTGACTGTTTCCCAAAGTGTCTATAATTTCTCTTATCTTTTAAACATGATAACTAACACATACCATTTATATCTGCCTCTCTTAAAACTAAAATTAAATTTTAAGTGTCTTGTGAAGGAATGACACACTTTGAACATCAAAATTTAGAATGCTACTGTGTAAGACACAGTCAACTGAATGATGAAGGATTAGATGCTGTGCTGTAAGACACAGTCAACTGAATGATGAAGTATCATTTTGATGCTATGTTCTGCATTTTGGGGGTATTTGAGAATAACGATTTTAAATAAAAATGTGAGAGTTCTTTTATAAAAATGACTGATCATTAGAATGTAATTCTGCCCAACACAGGGTCTTCTTTAATAGAATATCTTCTTTAGGAATTCAGGGAAAGATAGAAGAAAGGAAAACTTTTAGTATATCAATTATTCTAAGGCTCATATGAACTATTTATTTTCTCGTACATAAAATATTGTAGAATTATCATTTTGTATCTCATCCCATAAAGTCTAATATTGTGTCCCTACATACAAATACAGGCACTATGCTCAAAACTCTTTTTTCCTTATCTAATGTAAATATAACAACCATGTATTTATCACTCTGCATTCCACTATCTGATAGCCTTCAAATATAGGTTTAGCATGTTGCCCATCAAATGATAGTGCACATCCATGTATCATTGTATCTTAGCATTGACGTCTTCTCCAAAATGCTTCACTCAATGACAGTATGATTATTCCTCAACAAGACCAAACATTGCAAGTGTATGATATAATATTGGGAACACAGAGAATGATATAAGTACATAATCTTCCGTCTTCTTTTAGCCATTCTGAAAACTGAGAAAATGAAGAAATACTCATATCATGAATATGTCTCATTATTTTTTAACTTTTTATAAATTCTAATGATTGACAAATCTTCTGTGGATCTTCTGGGAAGTCAAGACTTGGAAGTGAAATAACAGTCTTGGGGTTTATATGCTATGCTCTTCACTAAGAACATCAACTGAAAAATCCCTTTAAATAAACAGCTGATATGTATAGGGAGTGTGTTTATGCGCTAGGAAAATCAGGAGTGTAGCAGGGAAGTATCTGTGCAGGATTTACAGCGTGTATAGAATAAAGAGCATGAGGGTTAATGCCTGTGCTATGTAGAGCATCAGACAGCAAAGAGAATATATTGAATTCTTAGGTAGTTTTAGGGTTGGTAAGGGTTTAATGCAAAATAGACATTTCTCTGAATGAGAAGAACGATTACATACAGCCTCTTTGTCATGCTTCTGCTTCTGGCTGCTTGTTCTTACTCTATAAAGGCCTGCGTTCGTCAAGTTTCTTCAAATAACCAAGACCAGCAGAAAGTATATATGTATGTTTGAAACAGTATAACCCTATGTGTATACATGCATATGTTTGCATTAGAAAGAATAACATTGTGCAGTTATAGAAGCTGGGAAGTCCTGAGATCTTCAGTTGAAAGAGTAGTGCATCAGTGAAGCTGAAAGTATAGTTTTAGTCCAAAAGACAGTAGGCTGACAATCCCAGAACCAACACTTCAGTTCAACTCTCAAGGGAGGATAAGGAAGAATGTTAGCATGTTTGTGCTATCTTGACCTTCATCTGACCAGATGAACCAACACATATGAGTGAGAGTAACCTGATATGCTCAGTCAGTACAATTGTCCAGGAAAATCCTCACAGACATGCCCAGAATAACGTTTGATCAAACGTCTGGAATTTGTGGCCCTGTAAGTTCAGACACAAAATTAACCACCTAGATTCTCTACAATAGGGACATCATCTGAGAACCACTGAGGAATGGGTCAGAGACTCCAGAGTCGACGTTCACACCCATGTGATAAGAAGTTACACAAATAGTGTCTGAGAGTCATCATGCCTCTCTATTCTCACCTGCTTTCACCATAGGCAGTAAATAAAAGCTGCCAAAAGGATTGACCAAGCTAAAAGAACTGTCTGAAAGAAATCTGAGCCTCCTTTCTCCTACCTCCAAGAGGAAAGAGATTTAGGGATTATAACAAAATTGACTGTGTTAGCACAGCGTTCGGGGGTCTTTCATGCTTTTAATGGGGTCTATGCTGTGAATGCTCATGTTGGGTTCAGTCTTTAAACCATTTTCAACTTGAAAACATTTTCTTGGGTGTTCCCCATCTTTCTTTCCCTCAGAAAATTTGAGGCTTAAATTAAGTGAAAAAGGGCAACTGGAAGTTCAAGTTTGCCACCTTCCTTTTGCTTGCATTGGCTTTTCCAGTTCTTGTATTTCCACACACATGGCTGTGTTTGTCACTCAGACATGTTAAGAATGAATACATGGAAAGTCTGAGAGTTGAGCATTTTGGGGTACCACAGTGGGGCATTTAGTGTGGTTGAATATAGGAGTACTAAATCTATCATTCTCTCTCCTGTTTTTTCATGTATATGAAGTGAGCATACATGTTTATATATGTTTGCATGCATGTGAGTTCATGTGTCCAGGGTTGTAGGTGCACATGCATATAATGCATGTCCAAACCAAAGTTGATATCTAGTAACTTCTTCAATCATTCTTCCACATATATGTTGAGGCAGGTTCTCTCAACTGATCCAAAAGTTTGCCAATTTAGAATGCTAGTTTTCCAGTTTGCTACAGATTAGAATCTATTTCCACCTCCCCTAAACCAATTTTATTGGTCAAGTGTCATGCCCACCCAAAATTTTCTTAGGTTCTGGGTGTTCCAACTGTGGTTCTCATGTCTACATAACAAAAGGTTATGGAGCTGAGCCATTTCCCCAGCCCCTGAGCCTGCTCTTTAGATATAGAAAAGCAAGTCATGTTGCCATTTTTATTTGGAAAAGTCATAGAACACTTAGCAGTAACAGGCTAAGTCTTATGAATATAGAATTTTATGACATTCTCTAGCCGCTAATACTCAGAAAATCCTTTATAGCTTATAAAAATTAAGTGAATATTCTTTCAAATGGGTTGAATGTGATTTGGAAATTTAATGACTGAAAATTGTAGATATCTTTTCTTTAAATTAAACTATAGTTATAGATTTAAATAATGTAGCTATCAATAGCTTTCTGTTATTTTGCTCTAGCCATGGTTTTCAATTCTTTTTCCTTACAAATTTTTCCTTTTCTGGTCACTATAATTCATAATTACTCATATGACAATGATATTTGGATTAAAAACCATGCTGCATTTAATACCACTGTATATCAAATTAAAAAATGTTAGAGATATCTTTGAGCACAGAGAATTATCACTAGGATATAGATAATAGTAGCTGATTTCCTAGCATTACATTTATAATTATTAACTTCAAATTCTGTGAGAACCTTCATACTAGCTTTGAGTAAACTTTGTGGCATGGGTGGGTATACACGTTAGAAAGATGAGCACCTAAGGTATCTACAAAATGCATATTTTATTGATTGTTTTGAGATAGTACTTAGATTGCTCTCAATTACTACTAAAAATGGAGAAATCAAAATTCTTACTCAGAAATAGAAGAAGAGCTCAAAAATAATACTGGTGTGTGTGTGTGTGTGTGTGTGTGTGTGTGTGTGTGTGAGAGAGAGAGAGAGAGAGAGAGAGAGAGAGAGAGAGAGAGAGAGAGAGAGAGATTTTTTGGCTGGTCAAGTCCCAAGTGTTTGTTCATAGAGATCCATTTTCCTATAAATAAAGTTGATCAGAGAAGCATGAAATTGAGGCATTTGGAGGGCCTGTTGGAACTGAAGTCTGTACACTCCGCCCACTCTTGATCCTGCTTGTGTGATTCATCTGCAAAAAGGGGGCCAAAGAGTGAGTTAGAGACGCTGCTGCTGCATGTGGTCCTGCCTGACTTCTCTGGAGGCTGTGACAGCAGCTTGTGTTGTCACAGGGCCAGTGATGGCACAGCTCAGAGCATTTGGAGAAGTGGGAGGAGAAGCAGAGTCAAGAGCCCAGCCTCAAGGACCAAGGTCCAAAATGACTTTGTAACATGCATCTCACTGCTGAGAGGTTTAACCTTGCAATGACATAAGTTCAAACATCAGTTCAACTCCTAAACACTGCTTCTTCACCACCACTCCCTGTTGAAGTCACTTCAGCTCATTAGGGATACCCATCGTAGTGTGACTTGTGGAGGTGAAATTCTGCAAGATGGGAGAAGAAGGAATATAATTAAACAATAGTAACATGAGATATTTAGTAATTCATTCCTTTTCCTTGAGATGTGTCGCAAACACACACATACGAAAATTCAGGAAGAAACCTTCTCAGTGCCTTTATTAACTCAAACTCCTAAGTTAAAAAGTCTTCCTGAGACCCTGTTTTTCCTGAATTCCTGATCACTGTAACTGTAAAGTGAGGGGAACAGCCAGCTTTGGCCTATTAGATACTGTAGAATGAAGAATCGAAGGTTCAATGGAATGAATGAATGAATGTCTTTGTTTATCTTTTCGGATGGAGGCAAGAAGCAGGAATAAAATCCGGTTAGACACAGCGAAGATCATTGAAGTTCATGGCTCCTTCCAGCAGCGAAGACTTTACCAGACGCTAAGCAATTAATGCTAAGTGGCATGTTACTAATGTAATTACAGTTGAGGTTTCAGAGAAAAGGAAATTCGCCGCAGGTCAAAGCATTTGGAGAAGTGTTTGGGCAGAGCAGAGGGGATTGTCTTGGTTGTGTATTGCCTTACATTCTGTGAAACTGCACACTCATGTTTGATACAGGATTCTATTCTCAACTCTGGAAGTGGGGTGATAGGCTATTTTTAAAAGACCCCAGAAAAAAAATCCCACAGGTTTAACAGAGCCACAACTTGGAGAGAAAGGTCTGTGAGTTAGTTGTAATTGTACTATTATGCACATTTATTCCACCTTTTTGTTTATTCTTCGCTAAAAAAAATTTTTATATCCACATGTGTGTCAACACAGGAAAGAGGAAGATCAAACCCACACAGTCTTCACCAGGTGGAAAACCGACAAAAATCAGAGTTTTATGGACATAATATGTGGGCATGACATCCTCATGGGAAGCTTTTATAGTCAGGGTTATAGGAACATTGATGTCCCAGGACATATCCTCTGCAGAGGTTATAGCAGACATATTTCCTGGTCCCATCTTTTCTTGGTCCTCCAAACCTCTGTAAATATATTAAACATATGATACAAAATAATCTTATGCTTTCATTAACTAGCCTTAAACAATAGCTTTGTAGTTCTCATTTTGCATAGGGTAACACACTCCTTTATTCATCGATTCAACTTTCGGAGTGTATCCAGCATAGCTGGGTGCCCCGACATTTGGCTATTTTGATAGGTGAATTAGTTACACTATCTAAGCACATGTGCTCATGCGCGTACACACACACACACACACACACACACACACACACACACACACGTATATACACATACATACAAATGAGCATCTGTAATGTAGGTGAAAGTGGTGTTAAATGGTAAGTAATGGGTGAAAGCATTAATGAAATGAATTTTGCAGTCAGATTCGGATTTCAGCTCCTTGCATTCCCTTGGCTCCTGCGCTGAGTAAAGCACTATTTGCCCACTATGCACTTGCAACTGTTATTCATCGGCATCCTTTGTTCTGGGATTTTTTTTTTCCTGAGGTTTAAAGGTTTGAAGAAGTAATAGATGCTTTAATTCATGCGAACTGGACAGTCTGTGAAGTCAAATGTAGCCTCGCTTTTAAAAACATATAATTGGAAAGGATAAGACACATTGTCAGCGCTGGTTCTGTCCATGGAAATCAATTCAAATCATAATTATATTCCTAGTCTATTGGAGGAGGATGAAATATTCCAAACCGATGGCTTTGAGCTCTCAGGCAAGACTTGATTTTTCATTGCAGTGAAAACTTCACAATGGCTCTGGAGAAAAACAGTTTTATATTTTCTTGACCAATACAAATAATATTTTTGATACAAATTGAGGAAACACACTATTTTGGGGGATGTCTTTCCATGCTTTCTTAAAATATTAAAATGAATATGTCTGAAATGCAATTGATTCTCTTTCACTGCCATTTGTAACATGAGGATAATTAGTTTGGCACTATCCTCGAATGTGAAATGACCCCAGGAAAGTCCAATTCCTGTCAGTGCTATTATCTTCCAGAATATTCTCCTACTTTCTGGGAGGCTATATAAGGGAAATTGGAAAAACCCAAATGGTTGCTCATATTAATAATGTTGAGAAACGACATTGACTTGGTGGTTAAAGAACAGGCAACATAACCCAAGGACATGAGTTTGCATCGACAGAGTCCACAGGACGGCCAGGCAGTCATGGAGGCTTGCTTACAGTCTGGTCCTCCCTGTGAGCTCACACATGGGAGGCAGTGATAGGCAGCCTTCAGAGCAGGCAGGCTAGCTAGACCGGCTGGACCTATGAGATTCTGGGTAAATGAGACACCCTGCTTCGATACCCGTGGTGGACAGCCGTCTGCTGTCAGTATCGGCCCTCCATATACACATTAGCACATGCACACCACACACATACAAACACATAAGCACCACACAAAAACACATATGTAATTTTGTGGGAATATGAGATGCTATGAAGTATGCTACATCAGTCTTTTTAAAATATATTCTAGTCTGTATAAATTAACTATATGAAATATTAAATACAGACAGAACCAAATAAACACATAGCATGCATCTTAATTGCTTTAATTACAAAATATTGACTGAGGAGGAAGCCATAAATATTATTTGTGAACCTATGTGAAGTGTTAAGGGTGTAAGAAAATCTGCACTGCTCATTTCTAGGAATCATTCCCTAAATTTGGGAAATATTTAATAATGATGACTTCACACTAAACATGTGGCTCTCTTTTGGAAATCACTTTCTATTGATGCTATTTATGCCTGAGTAGTACTTTTCATACAAACTGTTTATATCACTAATGCCAATTTTTTTCACGTGCTTGTGCTTGTCTTAATATTTCCATGACTGTTAAAAATATCTGCTCCCTTAACAGATTTGGTTTTATTGTTATTACTGTCATCTGCCCTTCTAAGAGCATCTTCTGTAGTAAGTCATCTTTTGGCCAGGGACTATTAAGGACTTATTGTCCATTAAACTAATAAGTTAGCAGGAAACTTGAACGACAGAAGCTCAGTTTACACGGGTTAATTTCACACTGTGCTCCCTGCGAGCAGACATGCATTCATTCAACATACAGTCACTGAGCGCCCCTGTCAAGTCTGGTGCTTTCATAATGCTGAGGTGGAAGTAAATTAGTAAAACCCTGCTCACTAGTGGACACAGTGGTATGGAACAGCTGCAGATCTGCCCATTTAATTTGCAAATTCTGCTGCAGGGCATTTGCAGAGACATTCTCCAGTTGTCCAAATCATAATATTTAGAGGTTTTTTTTTTTAGCCTCCTTTAAAAGCAGATTTATTTTTAATTCATTGTTTGTTTGTGTGTGTGTCTGTGTGTTTATTAAGGCAAGAGATAAATACTCCCTTGTACCCAGCAGACATACATATTTAGTAAATCAGTGAGTCAATGAACAGGTACATTAAAGGTGGCATTGTCGAAATAGCTACTGTTCCTACATGGAAACTTTCAGAGGCTTTGGAAATTCAAAAATTCAAACCATACATCCACACAACTTATGTTGAATCCTGAGCCAAACATTTTTTAATTACTTTGGCCAAGAGACACAAATATTCCGTGTCTCGGTGTCTTTGTCATTAACAGACCAAGAGGCTAGCTTTCGACTTCCCTTCTCCCCTTTTGGGTAGGTCTGGACTACAAACCTTAAATTAGGCCTCAGGGAATATTAGCGTACTCCTTCCATTTGTTCTCTGAAGACCACCAGGTGTATAGTATATGTGAATTATAGTTTCCTCGTGCCACAACACCACATTTTCCAAGTCTACGTAACAGAACTCTTCCTGCGTGAGAAAATGAGTAAGTTAGCTGGTAGGGATGAGTTTAGAAATATTCTGTCAGGAAGGCATGGTGATGGCAATAATTCCAGACTGAGGCAAAAGAACCACACATTTCAGAGCAGATTGGGCTGTACAGTCAGACTCTATCATTTAATTAATTTGTTAATTTTAAAAACAGAGAAGTTGTTTCTTAAGTGACTATTTCATCTGTACATAAAATGGAAAAAGAGTTCTGTAATGCCTTTGTGTGTAGTTTTAGAATTTTAATCAATTCTTAGAATTCTCAAGTCAATGTGGTTATAAAGCCATTATTTATAACCTATGCCAACATCTGGGAATCGGATGAATGCCAAGAGAAACATAACGTTCTCTATATTTCATTCTCCATTTCAGAGGTGAGGTGTGCACTCTGAAAAGTGTAGACAGGCCACTTTAGTGCCAATCCCTTGCAAGAAACCCAAATGCATTATTTAAACCTTCCAAAGGAGAGGAGATGAGTCACCAGGAATAAATCAGAGTCTGCTGAGCTCACGGAAACCTGACAGACTTCAGACCAATAGATCCAAGATTTCTGCAAAATCACCTGAGACCATTTTCAAGCAATCCCTCCAGTCCTCTCTTCAGACCCAATTTAGCTGTCTGGGAAGTTATACATTCCCAGTCCACACACCTTTGCCCAGGTGAACACACAAATAAATGTGTCACCGTGAGGTTCAACCTGTCTACTGTTATATTTGGAAAACACTCCTTCAAGTATAGGTCAGGGATCAAAAACATGTTTTAAGTTTTGTCCTCAGTGATAAGGACTTTTTTTTTTCTGTATAAAAATTTAGCATGTGTGTTTTGCCTAGTGCTTCTAGGTTAAAGCATAGAATGTAGACGTAACCAGGGGAAGAGCACTGGGCTTTTCCTTCAAGACTTATGACAAAATATTTAACTTCTTCCTGTATGTAAAAGAAATTTTTTAAAAAATCAGGTTTAAGCAGAATATGTGAGGGAGGAAGGCATGAGAGAGAGAGAGAGAGAGAGAGAGAGAGAGAGAGAGAAATTAACACCATATAGATACTCCTGAGTACCCAATATGCAGCAATGTATTACTATTATTAGTTGCAGGTGATTGCATTTTACTGTGTATTTTGAAGGAAAACATACATAATATGGAATGCACAGCTCTCGGTCTACGGACTCTACCAGTCTGTCTTACTGTGGCAAGTACAGGACACAGACTATTAGGAAAAACTGTTACAGCAGCATGCAAACGATCCTCACAGACACTGATTTCCGGTTCTCAGTCTGTCTTGTGGAAGACTGAAGGAATGGGATTTTGATATTCAAGGTATTACATCCGTGGCTGATAAATACGTGTTCATGGTTGGGTGCACAGCCATACTTTTATCTGTTTAATTATCAGGCAAGGAAATTACAAAAGGATTCCTGTTTGGACAAGGACTTATATGATTAGCCCGCATGTAGGTTAGACACACTGTAGTGCATAAAATGAGCATTTCAGTTACACATCGAGCCAATGAGCCAAGTGTCTGTGCTATCTCTCCAGGAGTAGGGTACACAGTATGCTACCCTGGGAAGTGGCATGTAGATATTGTGGAGAACACTAATTAGAGGCCACCCAGTGACCTCACTGTACAGGACTAGGCTCATCATGTTTATTACATGTATTCTAATTCCATGGTTTCCTTTCTGCTCTCTGTGCTACTTTCCTATTTAAGAAAATAGGAATTTGCATCCCTATTCATGACCAGTATTCATGCTTTAAGTGATCCATTTATGAACGGATCAGTGCCCAGCATGACCTGAAAAACCTAGGAATATTCACAGCAGTTTGGAAGCACTTATATTTTTCAATATCTGAAATGGTAACAGATTTGTTTGAAATAGGTGACTGAATATTTCCACATCTTTTTCACCTTCTCACTTTCTTTGAGGAAACTATGTTATGTTTATTGAACCTTGTCAGAGCTGTACGACCTGGAGCGGTGCGATCAGATCCAAATTCCTAATTAAACCCGATCTCGCCTCTTATGAACATACACTGTCCTCTTACTTTCTTCCCAAGTGTGCAATTAGAATTTTCCTCTTGGAGGAATTTCTTCTCCACGCTTTTTTTTTTCCTCTTTAGTTTTCAGAGCACTCCGGCAGCAGGTGGAACATTTATTCTGGCCTCTCTCACAGCATCGCATATTTTGATTGTCTGTGGTCTTGACTAATTCCACGCACAAGGCCATTAGCTGTGAGTGCATTGCCAAGGCTCCTCTCATTATGGTCTCTGAAAAGTCCAGCATATTGCCTTAAAAGCACTAGGCCTTCAAGAGATTTTTTTTTTGAGTGGAAAGAATGCTTCTTCTGAATCAATTTTTATGGAACCTGTTCCCATTTTCTATTCAACGACTGATTCACGGTTTTTCTCTTATGTTCCTTCCCCCATATTTTCACATTGATTATATTTCCTATTCTAAAGAAAGTAACGAAGTAAATATCAGATATTTACTATATAATTCAAAGGACAGAGTAATTAAACAAGTTAATATGCTTCATTGTTTTTTCCCCTTCTTTCTGGATTTACAGCCGTGGTTGAAATGTATTTTTAAACAGCACATTTCCTATGTTCCTATTTGTTTTTGTTTTGTTAAGGGGGTTGCTAAAATTAAATTTACTTTCCCTTTTTAGCTATGTTGATTCAAAATATTTGTGTCCTCTCTATAAGTCTTAAAAAACAGAATGTAGAGTGATACCAAGTCACTGACATACACCTGCCCCTTCCAATAGAAGTCCCCAACTGTTGCTTTTCATGCATTTAACACTAGAGATGAAGACAGGCCCCAGCGGAAAGTCTTTATTGATAAATGAGGAGGGATCTTTTCCCTGTAACTCCCAGCCTCAAAGAAACAGAAGTGAGCAGGATTGTAGAGTCCCTGCAGTTACTTCTGCAGAGGCCCAATGGGAGTCTTTGAGGTTCCTCACTTTGAGGTGAGCCCAGCGTTCACCACATGGGTGATATTCCAGACTTGGCCCAAGGATGAACACACCACAGTCAGTAACATGCTGAAGCAGAATCGTTACTGTCTAGTGACAAAGAATGATGTACAATTCAGTTTTCCGAGACTCTGAAGCTAATGCTTAGTCTGAGGGAGGGATGCAGTTTGGCAGCAGCAGTCCCTTTGCAGGAGGTGTGGTGGATTCTTTCCTAGCTCTGAAAATGTAAACAGAGGATAAACAAACAGAAATCACTCAACCTGGTTGGTCCTGAAATTCCTCCTTTCAACTTTTCTTCTGCCCAGTTAATTCCCAGGTCCTTCTCCTCTTCCCCAGACTTAGCCAGATTTCACTTTGAGGCAGATCCCACTTTTTCCTCTGTCCTGGAACCTCCTCTAGCTTTGATTCCTATGGTAATTGTCTAATTCGGTTGCTTGCCAGTAAGTTGAAAGCCTTCCCACCAGCCCTTGTTTTTACTGATTTCCAGATACTTGGAAACTCCTGACTGTGTCCCTGGTGTGCCTGAACCTTCTGTTAGCTTCTCCACCCAAGAAAATTGATATTCCTTTTAGTCTCCTACTTGAATCAGGTGCATGTCTTTGAGTGTTTTCAACCTCACTCATGGCTTTCTGTAGTCACCTCCTCTTCTGCTACCAGGAAATCTCAAATTAGCTCCTTCCAGTCAGCGTTATACCTAATAATTTCCACTGCAGTTGTCGTGAAGAGAACGGTCCCTGAAGTCGGCTTTTCCGTCTTCATCTTCATCCAGATGGCGCAGTGGCTCTCCCAGGATCCCATAGTTTATCATATCCCCTCCTCCACTGAAACCTCTGCCTCCTTCAACCACTTTCTTACAGGTGACTGATGAATGAAGAAGTCTAAGTAAAGAAGGTGAGGGATTTACATGGCGTACTTTCTGACTGAGCCTCCAGTTTCCCAAGATCAAATGTTTCATGTGTGAGTTGATCTCTTCCTGTGCTTCTTTTTACTTTCCTAATATATTTATTTGAAATATAGTTATAGCACCTTCTTCTTTTTCTTTTCTACATTCCTTACCTTCCTCGTCCATCTAAATCTCTCATGTACCCCACCTCCCCCAATTTGATGATCTGTTTTTTCTATGATTTTAAAATTTAATCATTAAAAATTGCTTTTATTTTGAGGTAACACATATTGAACCCAAGGCCTCAGGCATGTCAGGCCAGTGATGTCTGACTGTGCCCACCCCTGCCTGATGGTCTGACAATGACTCTGTTTTGAGAATGTCACTAGGGATTTAGTTACAACTGTGGCCATTAAACGTTTATCTGTGTGGAAGTTGAGTCAAAATTGGCCCTTTGTCTGCCAACTATACAGCCTATAAACAAATAATTTTAATGAGTTGTTGTGGTCCAGCCTCCACGGGGTTCACATCTTCCAGGGGAGGGGCATGTGGATTAGAAATTTCAGCAGAAGGAACAGAGAAACCGAGACACAGGATAGAACCCGGAGAACAATCCAGTGAATACTAAATTTGTCCACATTTATTTTCCATATCCTTATATACCCTAATCCAAAAAGAGGGGAAAGAGGCAAAAGACTGCTTTAACAACACAAGGAACAAACAGTGCAATTTTCTCTTCAGTCTCTGAAGCACGCCCTGAGTCAAGTATTCTGTTTGTTTAGGCAGGACAGGACAGGCAGCAACTGCACCTTAGGTCAAGTATCCTCTAGGCAGCCACTCTCTGGGTCAAACCTCTCATCATCTCCATGAAGGAGCAGGAATAGGCCTGAACTCCCTCACCTATGGTCAAGGTGGAATGGATTCACCTTTGTGGACCATCTTAATACCCCAAACACCAAGTAATCACAGTCTAGGTCAAGATATCTTGTTAGTAGCCACACCTTAAATCAAACCTCTTGCCAATCGCCTTGAAGGAGCAGGAATAGGCCTGACCTCTCTGACCTCCAGTTGAGGTGGAGCAGACTCACTCCTGTGGGCTCCCACAGTGAGTGCACATCACTTGGAGGTAAATAATGAAGCAAGTGTGTCTTCCCTCCCATCTGTCATTGCAAAGCTGGAGATCTATGTTACTTGTAAAAGGAGGGCCACAGACCATCAGCATTCTTGGTAAATATTTGAAAACTATAGAGCATTACATTGCTCCAGTTCTATCCAAGTTAACCAAAGTAGAGACTTATGATTTAAGAACTGAATTACACACCACAGTCAAGTCAATGATATAAATCTTCAGTTAAGCAGAACAATTTGATGCTTCTGGTTTTTTAGTGGGTTATTTCCTTGTCGTTTATGTCATTTAGTATAAATTTGCAGATATTGGATAGTATTGTTTTCATGTTGGCAATAGCCATAATAAAGAAATCATCTTCCCATTTACAGGGGCACACTTAATTATAATAATAAAATAATTATGCCAGGCTAACTGTATGGACAGAGTAATTTCTGGCATGGCTATCTAGATCTATGCTTTCTGAGGTCATGAGGGGCAGGATTAATTATTCATAAACCAGATAATTAATGAAATTAAATTTCTACTTGTCATCTTTAAAGGTGACACAGAATTGCCAAAGTAACTGTAAACTCTGATCTCCAGAACAAAAAATACTCCAGCTGTGGAGTACTTGCTTGCAGTGTACACAGGCCTCAGTTTGATCTTGGCACTGTAAAACAATAATACTAATAATGAACAATGAAAATATTAAAAGAGCAACCTAATTTGAAAACTTATCAGTAAGGATTCAATGAATTTCTGACTTTGTTATTCTATAACCATCAATAATTGTGATAATTCGTTTCCAAAATTAATGCTAAATTAAAAGCATGAAATGATTTGTGATATACTTTTCTTCAGTAGATTAAAACAGATGAAATGTAAGCTAAAAGTCTGGCTCCCTTCTTTAACTGCTGATTTTAAGTGGGCAGTCTTGTTTAGATATCTTCTGTGATGGGAACTTGCTTAAGGACAGTAGTGAAAATGATAGGAGACAGGAGGGAGAAAGCTTATTTCCATTGGAAATGTTTGTCTTCTAGGAGACTATTGGAAGCTGAAGTATATTTCCTATTACTGTTCCACTTACATACTTAGAGAGAAAGGCAGTGTGCATGGATGTGAACGCAATGAAGTAAGTTGTGGAGAATCTAACATTTTCCAGAGGATTCTTGAGTCCTGAGGACAAGGTGATGGGCAGAAACTGGTCCTTGAAACCTGGCTAGAATTATTATCCAAGCACCTCTTCCTTTCAAATGCCACTCAGAGCTGTGAAGGCTGGAACTGTCCCCTTTCACTGGTGCTCACATGCTATCTGGACCTCCAAACAACTGCCAGTGACATGCAGAAAGAATGGGTGAGCAAAGAGGCGTACCCCAACGAAAGTTCCAATTCTGTTCATGATTTAACCTAGTGGTTAATGTCACCCTGGGTGAAATATGCAGGGTGGAAAGAAGGTTGCCACTGATGAAAGATGGCAGAGCACAGCAGCAGTGATTCACACAGTTTTGAGTGGTTTCTTTGTGTGCACTTGACGTGGGCTAAGGGATTTCTGTGGGTTATAGGTGTAAATGTTAGGAGCAATGTACCTAATTGTATAAGACAACTTTATAAAATTAGAAAGGCAGAGTCTCAAATCCTCTTCTGGCACAGGGACTTTTCCTTTACAATTCTTAATATTGCCTTCTGACTTTTGGCTGAGGTCTCTGTCCCTCCGGGTCAGCCATTCAGTCCCAAAGAAACACACAGAAATCTACATTAATTATAAACTGGTTGGCCTAGTAGCTCAGGCTTTTTATTAACTCTTACATCCTACACTAACCCCCTAATTCTTGTCTGTGTTAGCCATGTGGCTTGGTACCTTTTATCAGCGAGGCATTCTCATCTTGCTTCCTCTGCATCTGGGTTATGACTGCAGACTGAGTCTTTCCTTTTCCCAGAATTCTCCTGTTCTGGTCTCCCCACCTATACTTCCTGCCTAGCTACTGGCTAATTAGCATTTTATTAAACCCGTACAACTGATAAACCTTTACAGGGTACAAGACCATTGTCCCACAGTACCTGACCATCAGTCATTTCATCTCTTTCAGTCTTTTTTCTGGAATTGATAAGGGTACACAGAACGCCATACACAGTAGGAATGTGTTTTCTTCTCTTGATGTTGCTTTGGTCACCATTCCCTAGAAAGGCCAGTCTTTCCTTGCCTGCTTGGCTTTGTCCTTATAATTCAATGAGATCATTGTATGACCTTGCTGCTTGCTCCTCGAGGGCCATCCATCAGAGCCTGCCATGGCAGAAGACAATTCAGCGAGAGGCTGTACCACTAATTACCTCAGTGGCTCATCCTCACTGCCAGTGCTATGTTTCCACACCGCTGGAACCCCCTTCTCAAAAGGTCAGGCTCCCCTTCAATGTGGAGATTTCTTCTGGCTCTGTAGGAGGATGCAGAAATAATGCTTCTTTTCATTGTGGCCTATAAAATGTAGAAATTGCCTGAATTCTAGTCAATTTGGAACAATTGGCGGCCAATGGACTAGATCACCCATCAATCTGCTTTGGCAGTTATTGTGGCACCAAACCCCAAAACGCCATAAAGCTGTCAGCCTCCTGGTGCGTTTATGTCCGAGGAGTAATGGGCTTTATTCCTCCTTCCAATAGTTTTTGATTATTCAGCAAGTTATCAGAAAACTGTGTCAGAACTTTAATATTCTCTATCACTGGGTTAACATAAATGTTATTTTTCTGGTTGTAGTGAATCACAGTTTATTATTTCTTATACTATTTTAAAATTGAATTACAGGTTAATAGCCCACAAACAGTATTTTGCTATCCAAGAATACTCCAGGAAGTCTCCAAATTATTGTATGTGGATCATAAATGATTCCAAGGAAGATAATGTACTTGATATTAAGTGTCTGAAAGCATGAGTCTGCAAACATCTGGGCATAGACTCATCTACCCTGACTCTGAGAATAATGTTTAACTTCTACCTATGTCTGTTTTCTAATCTGAAGACCAGGTGCAGTAACAATTACTAGTTACGCACATGGTGCTTGCAATGAAACGTGAAAAATAATGGTTGTTGCAAAAAAAATCACTCCACCTATGAGTTCTGATCATTGCCAGTATGTAGAAGCTGTGATGTGTTCGCGTTTGCAGTATGATCAATATACAAAGTCTTTAAAACTCTAATTGTACTTTATTATCTTAGTCTTAAGTCAACAGTACTGTAGAATACTGACTGTAAAGACTTAAAAATGCCAGAGAGCTTGCATGGGATGGACCTAGGCCCTCTGCACATATTACAATTGTGTCACTTGATTTTCTTGTGGGGCTCCTAACAGTGAAAATAGGGTCAGTCTATGACCCTGCTACCTGCTTTTGGGACCTATTCCTCCTACTGGGTAGCCTTGTTCTGCCTGAATAGGAGAGGATGTGCCTAATTTTCTGCAACTCCATATGCCATGGCTGCTGATATCCATGGGACGCCTCCCTTTTCTGAAGAGAATGGGGAAAGTAGTGAATGGGGGCTTGGGAGGATAGGAGGGAGAAATTTGGGAGAGAGACTGGGAGGGAGGGGAAATGATGAAATTGATTAAAATAAATGAAGAGAACACCTATGTGTATTGAACCAGGCCTAATGATGAAGACCTATAATCACACATACTTGGTAGTCTGAGGGATGAAGATTTCAAGTTGATATTTGCCTGGGCTAGAGAGTCAACTTAAGGCAAGTCCAGGTATTAAAATTTAAAAGGGTTGAAAATATAGTTGAAATCAACAACTGTTCTGTCAAAGGGGAGTTATTCAAATCTCTTGATGTAGACTAGTAGATCATTTGTAACAGTGTGTATTTTAAATAAAAAAAAATAACAGCTTCCTTCAGGGACACTGGGAGAAAGCATGTCTGGCTGAAAATCACTTAGTTTCAACCTTGAAGGCTCTGGTTAGATAACCAACCATCCCTCCAGTTCTAGGAGCTGAATAAACAGGTTACACAGAGGGACTAACTCTTCCTGTTCAGAACACTCTCCTCGGCACTTGGAGTGTAATGGAAATACACTCAGGCAGGAACCGTATATCAGTCATTTCTAGAAATAAGAAGTGATTCTTTAAAATACCATTTTATGAATACCCAGAAATGAAAAGACACAAACCACAGTTCCCACAATCAATGGGAAAGTGTTTATGAGGGATATAGGACCAGTCAAGAACTTTCAACACCACCAACCTCTCCGTTTCTCTTTTCTTCTTGAAGCATGAATGATTATTAACTTTTCTAAAATACCCATGATTATCCTCTAGTGTGCGACCACATAACCAGAAGGAAATAACTCCTCATTGTGGGGCTTTCAGCCCTTGATTCCCCAACATGGAGTACTTGCTTTAACTTCTTTTAAACTACACAATTGTTAAATGCCCCCAGAATAACCTGGCATTTCGATTAGGAACTGTGTGAAAGCCAAGGCAAAATTAAAGCCATTCTCAGCCCACATTGGAGCAGGGAGGGGGTTTTTGAGAGAGATGGGATGGGAAACTCCAAGAGAAAACTAACTTCCTTTGAAGAGATTGATGACACAGCTTGGCTGTTATTTTTAATAATTGAAATAAATTTTCCTTTGAAGCAACTTTTTCACTGTAAGAAAGCGTAGACAAAGAATCTGGAGTTATCTAATTCCTTAATGTGTCCTTGTGAATGTGCTAAGAATGGACCCCATAAACTATGCTGAGGGTTCCCTTGCCTTTCTTGGCTTCCATTTTATCTGTTGCAGCTATAATGCTTTCGGTTCAGTGTCTCCAAAATAAAATTGTGTGCACCATTATGAAAGGGCAACACACTTTTAAAAGCAATTTTTTTTGAAAATATGCTGTGGGTGAATAGGTTGTGGAGCCCTGTAGGAGCATTGAGAAGACTTCTCATTCCCCGTGTATGGACCCTCAGCTCCTACAGTGCAATATGAACATTTGTTTGGAATTTCCTCATTATGCTTGATAAAATGGATCTCCTGTTCCCTTGGGTATATTCCCATTCTCTCCTCTCTCTTCCCCCTCCCTCTACCCTCTCCCTCCTCAACTCCCTTTTCCTCTTGTTTTCTCATATTTTAATGGAAGTTGGAGAGAACCTTCTGTGATACTCTTATGAGTCACTTTTCTTTCAGAGAAATTCCAGGAAGACAAATCATAAAAGAAAATGCCCTTTAACCCATTGAGTCTAAAGTCAAGTGGTTATATAATACATGCTTTGACGGTAAATATACCCAAAATGCACATATGCTACCCTTCCAAAGATCTAGTTTACTATTATTTGCATATATAAAAACAAATACTGATACTGTAGTAAGACATAGAGGAAATAATTACTGCTCATTCATCGTAAATAATATTTCACTTCACATAAAAATATCAATGTAGATTTAGTTCCCAATGTGAAAATTGATCTAAGAAATATATAGGAGACCCCCCAACACACACACATGAAGGAGGGAGAGAACATTACCTTTATTCTGTCTAATAAGCTGACCAATATTTTATCAATCACACATTTTAATTGATTTACTTCTATCATCGCCAGTTGTTTCATTAAGCATATAAGCCCGAATTTTATATATTGACATGCATATACAAGTGTCATGTGCGTGTGTGTATGTGCATGCGGGCATATGCATATTTTAGTAAAATAAATGTAGGTGATAGGCTGAGAAGCAAGAAAGCCACAGTACGATAAACTATTTATAAGAAAATAACACAACTAAGAATGGTGACCTGCATTTATATTCTGCTAAAAATTTCACTGAAACTGGGGAGCCTGACACCCTCATTTGATATGAATCACTTCTATGGTACAGTGCTTAAGAAAAGTGGTAGCGGGGCTTTGATAAACTGTGAGTTAGGGAGCTGGCTATCAAGGGTTTAAAGGAGGGTTTAGCAAAGCACATGCCAAAAAGCGTGCCTGAGCGCATGACTTCTAATTATGGTTTGGCTGAAAAGAGGTTAGAGATTCGTTCCTGGTACTTTTTGTATAAGCATCTTCCTCCTGGACGATGTGCTGTATTTATCCGGCTTCTATCATTTTAGTTATTGATCCTAGGATTTATTTAAAACATTTAATATTAATCTCCATTGGAACATATCAGAGTGTCATTAAAAAAGTGTAATCCCTATGTGGGCTTAACAGTTCCAGTCAGTAACACACTTTCAATATATATTAGGTTTTTATGTTCGAGGTGTGTGTGTGCACGCGTGCGTGTGTGTGTGTGTGTGTGTGTGTGTGAGAGAGAGAGAGAGAGAGAGAGAGAGCTGAGTGGAAACTTTCTATCATTTACGTTTCTTCCTTAAATATGTCAGTTTCATGAAACACCAACCTGTGTTTTTTCTGTAGCCTCTCTTAGCTTTAGACAATGACTACATAAATTCTCCTTAAAGAAAGCAAATGTCTGTTTCGAAGCTTTAGACCTGAACGATCACAGTGGGTAGTTTTGAAACCCTGGAAGGCCTGCTTTTTAAGTGCCATCACAGAAGCATGTTGCAATTGTTTAGTAGTGCTCATGCATTTTAGTTACACATATAAAGCACATTTGGAGGTAGTTGTATCTTTTAATGAAATTGCTTTCTTACTGTGTATTTCACTGTGTATTTGAGTATATTTCTCCTTTAATACAGGGCTCAGATACAGCATTGTTCTCTGTGATTTTTGTTACTTAGTAAATGACAATGGTATATCGTCATTCTGTTTGTATGATGGTTCAGACGATAAACTGACTTCATGAGTCGTGAGCTCTGTGTTCACAGGTCTCCTAGGGTTCTGTCTCAGCACACTGCTCCAAAGCTCTGGGTATCTCTTTTAAAACACACATTTGGGGGCTGACAAGATAGTGCAGCAAGATACAGTGCCTGCCGTCCTATCTTTCCACCTAAGTTCTGTGACCAGATACTGTATGGGAGGAGAGAAGCTCTTCATGCAAGTTGTCCACTGGCCTCCCTAAGCGTGCACGCGCGTGCGCGCGCACACACACACACACACACACACACACACACACACACACACACTCACTCATATTAAAAGTATGTAATAAAAAAATCTTAAAGGAAAAAGCAGTTTTGTGGAGAAAATCTTACTAACACAGTCTTAACATCTGTTTGAAATTTCAAAACCATTAAATAAGATTTTTTTCTGTACCCAAATCGATTACATTCATTTTCTTCTGTCGGCAAGACATACTTTGTCCAGGAATGGAAACACACCGTTTCGTTAGCACTGAGGTAGTGTTGACTGATTAACACGTTGTTCTCATTGCAACATATGGCTCACTCGTAATTAACTGAAAATTATTCAGTGGTCTTGTTTGACTTTAAATCACGTCAAGTTCTGCTTGAGGCAGCTATGGGCAGCAGAATTTATGATGGTAATAATAACGTCCATTAAATCATATCACTTCATTTCCTCTTTGGTGGTTTTCTATCCCAAACAACTTTTATTTCTTTAGTTCTAGAATGGTTCCAAACTATATCTGGGTTCGTCTAAGTCATGAGTAAACCTTTTGAAAAAGTGTGCAAAGTGTGTTTTTATCTATTCAAAAGATGTTTTTAATCACCATTACAATCATCTTTGGTCTAATGTTAGCAGTTTAAATGTTTGAGGCTATCCTCTGGACATCAGACACCATCCGCACTCTGGAAATCTGGTGTGCACTTCATTTTATTGTGGTTTTCCTAAACAACCATTGATTGCTCAAAGCAGAGATCTCTTCCCTGATACAGGTTTAGTCTGAGGAATGCTGCCAGTTAGTAGCTGCTTCTCCTGCAATTAACCACTTTCCCTGAGAGTCCTTCTCTACCTGCCATCCCAGATCTTCCTTCCTACTGCCAACACTAACACTTCTTTTTTCTGTCTAGGTAATTTAGTTAGCTGTATGAGTTTGTTGACAGACTTCATTGTGCTCACCTATTTCAGGGTGTATTTGATGAACAGACAGAGTCCTCTTCTGTTGGAGTATTGGTGTTAAAGGCAACACATGCATTTTTTTGCTTATGCTAAATGCACAGAACGGGTGCAGGGTGCAAAAGTTGCCTGGTGCAGTGCAGTTCCTTGAGCTTTGGGCTGTCAAATGCGGCTTGATGGTGTGCTCTTATTATTTAGTAACTCATCTGTTGGTTGCTCTCGGAAAAGAGGCAGAGCAAACCACGGTGGGCCCGTGTCTAACTGCCAGGTTGTATCATCCACAGACCTCCTTGGAGCTCAGTGATAACAGACTCCTGTGGCCCTTACCTGAATAAATGAGGTGCGGAGAAAGTGATGGTGTGTTCCGAATGCTGTGACTGACATGCTCTAATGTAGTCTATGATGTAGTAGTTAGAAGGCACTGTCCTGTCATGACTCCTATGGCAACCATCTTTTAATCTGCCTTGTATGGTAATAATAATCCCTTGAGTGTCTTCCTCAATGTGCAAGAGTCTGACCCAATCAGCATTTTATGGGTGGGGGATAAGTCAAGTCCTGTGGCCCTCTTTCAAGAGGGACTTCCAAGACTCAACGAGCAGCCACACAGTCTCCTGAGCTCTTTGAGTGATGTTGTATGACTGCACATTTCGTATGGCCATGGATCCTTAGCTGATCACCCAAGTGATGGAGCCGCTGAAGTGTAGTGAGAAAGAGCTGTTTCAGGTGCTGCTGTGGGGCCGACATCTGAACTCAGTGTCTCACAGTGTCCCCTGGTCACCACTGTGCGGTAGACTCAGGAATGAAGTTTAGCAATGGCAAATGAAATATTAATTTATCACCTCATAAAACTACCCAGAATGTTCAATCTGTCTGAAACACATCATGAAAACACACGTTTGCATACACAGAAACACGCGTGCACGCGCGCGCACACACACACACACACACACACACACGTTGACTCTTCTCAAATCAGAAAATGAAGTGCTGTCTTTTAATGCTCTGCCTCCCTAGGGCCCTAAATTACTAAAACTTCTAAATCATCATAGCTAAAGAAATTGATTGGGACATCTAAAGTTTCACCAGGAGTTCCTGAAAGTTACACATTTTCATTTTCCTTTTTTCCCCTTCACCGTCTCCCAGAAAGAGGTATAGTTCCTCTGAGCACAAATATGGAAAATTGCCAACCAAGTGAATTTTCTCCCACTGTCCCTGTGTGATCTGAAAGTGAGTAGTGCTGAGCTAATGGAAGACCCGATAACTTGCAACACAGCAAATGTGAGAAGCTCTCTTAAAATAATACGTCTCCTAGGAAGAAACGGATTGCCACGAATTAAAGTGCATTCGAAACACCATGGGTTGGAGAAAGCTGTGCTGTTGTCGAAAGAGCATTTTCATATCAAAAGCTGAGCTTTTTGTGTCTGAGTTTCACTCTGTTATCTTGAGCTTGGTTTTACACTAAAAGGACTAAGAGCTGTTTCATTGTGAATGGAAATGCAAGATTAAGAAAAGAGCATAAAACCCAGAGTTCTCTTGAATTTTCCTCTGAAAAGTACACAGGTGATCTTTTTATAAAATAAATCAGAGTAACAGGTGTGTGGCACTCAGGTAAATAATAAATTATGATAATGAGCCTCTTAATAGCTCCTGATAGCCAGATGTATAAGAACCAAGCCAGCTACCACAAAAGGTTTAACAAAGACTGTAAATCAACACATGCTTACCCCCTTATCACTGCAAAACAGCTATATTCACACAAAACAAACCCGAAAGTTGGTTGCATATATGGGAAGATAAACCTTTTCATCAGCAGCAACTGACATGCCAGGTTTCAAGAGTGGAATTGTAATCCCCTGGCTGAGACTGAGGGGTGGAAGTGAGATCGGGAGGCAAATACACATTCCAGGGGAAGGCATTTGGGACAATATTTTTCATAACATTATTTCTCCCTTGTGGTTGACTTAAATAGTTTAAGTTAAATACTTAAACTTCCTGTGCTCAGAACTCCCCCTCTTCCCTAAAAATAAAATGAACTGAATGCATAGGGCAGAAATCTCAGAATGGCTATAAAGACAAGCATGCCAGCATTCAATTATACTGCTGTTACACTCTAAGTATAGCCAAAAGAAATTTTGCAAAATCAAGCAAACAAAATTATGATCTGTCTTCTACAGCTAAAACTGTCAGGATGGATTGCCCATACTTCACTGTTTACCCTGTTCCTCGTGAAGAGATGTCAAAACTGTCTTATCTGGTTCATTCACCCAATATTGTTTTTCTTTTTTAAATGTAATTGGACAATTCCTGCGACATGACTTCCTTCAGTGGAAAGCCAAGTTGCAAAAGGAAACCATTGATAGGAGCCAGGGATTGAGCAGGATATTCCCATTGCTGGGTTTCTAGCTCTAATGCTAACTCTTTGCCCAGAGGACCTCTTCTCCTTAATGTGGAGACTCTTGTGCTTCCTTGAATCCAGGAGGTGAAGGGACCTTGGGTTTGATGGACTCCTTTCCTCTGGCCTCAGGGGTTATTTAACTTGGACATTATGATGATAACACAGTCACACAGAAATGTTTGACTGAGTCATGGTCTCTAGGTTCATTTTCTTGCAAATGTGAAGAAGGAAATTTACGGACCACAGAGGCTGAGCTGTGTGAAGATTATTATAGATTTTTATGTGGTATTTTAAGAGCTCGGGTGGTGGGCAAAGAGAAGGCAGTGGTCCTGTATGGCAGGAGAGGGTCCCTAGGAGTGAGGTACCATTACACTGCTTGTTTGGGGACTTGTTAACATACTCATGACAGAATTTAGGGTGAGGCATGGGAAGGAAGAAGTTGATCAGTCTAATTGGCCCAGTCCGGATATGTCTGTCTCTAACAAATTCTCAGTTTGCTGAGAGGTGACAAGGAGTTGAAGCTGCGCTCTCTTGGCTTTTCCTGGTGTCCAGCAGGAGCATTTGTAGAGGTCCCTGCCCTACCTGACTGGTTTCTAGTCCCTGCTCTCATTTGGGCTTCCTCCCAGACCAACTGCAGACTTTGGCCTCGGAGCTAGACTGCCTTCCATGTGGGAGACACTATCACACTGTGCTCAGTAGCATTTGGCTGGAAGTGGAAAAGATTCCCCAGTTCCAATGCTTTTCCAGCTGCGTAGTGGTAAATTGTGGGAAGGGACGACAAAGGTACACTCAGCAGCCAGCTTGCACACAGGTCTCTGCTTTCTTTGTGCTTGCTTGCGCTTCTCCTAGGGCACCACATTTGGCCGAAAGGACCTAGTCTACCTTGATTTTATCCACTGTAGATGGAGAAGCTCCCTGTAGAGAACAGTCTCCATTTACTAGGAATATTTGTTTTCGTTCTGGAAGCTTTGGACCTCTTCCATATACCATAGATTAATACGTTTTCCAAAATTTAAGTGTAAGTTGGCGCCATAGCTCAAGCAGTGAGCCTTCCTTGCTGAACTTGCTTAGGGGAAGCCAAATGGGTTCGCTAAGAGCATGGAATATACTTCATGGAAATTTTTTTGAGAGGCTCAGAAAGGTGATGCTAGGGCAGGTTTAAGAATTTGACCTACTTTGATTCTTATAAATAATGTGGAACTTTGTAGGCTTAGTGATACACAGAAATTGGAAGCTCCCTTTCAAAAGAAAACGTTGACTCTCAAAATGGTGGCCATGAAGATGTGGTTGAACCATGGACTGTAGATTTGAGACTGTCATGACTGTTCTGGACTTTGGCCCTACACTCATGTACTCACTTGCTTCCAGAAATCTGCCTGTAGGAACTCATTCTGATTCTATCAGTTTGCTAATGATAAATGGCTACTTGTAAGTAGTCTATGACACTTTATTATTTCATATCATTAATTCCTTGATAAAATATGTATTTAGGAAGTCCTTTCCATTTGTAACTGAATGAAAAAGAATCCATGAATGAAACAGGCCAAGATCCTTGGGTCAGAGATCTCAAGGTAAGGCTATTATTAGACAAATCATAATAAGCTGAGAAACTGAACTTCAGCTAAGGTCTTCAGACAGGCGTTCATCAGAGGAGCCTGATCTGATCTGGTCAATGGTGTGGAGGAAATGTGGAATAAACATGTAGAGGGAAGACCGTTTTAGAAATATGGAAAGAATGTACAAAGATGCTAAATCAAGAAAGCAGCTGGTGGACAATTAAATAACTGAAAAGATGTCCCTGTAGCCTGACTCAGAGTACTGGGTATCCCTGCAGACCAAGCCTGAGGCATCCCTGTGTCTCCACTAAGCGGGGCTGCAGCTGGAGCTGACAGTTAGGTGCATGTCTGTGTCTTCTTGAAGCTGTCTGTGTTCTTGCTTCCTCTTGCACCTCCATGTGCCTCTCTTCCCTGTCTTCCTGCCTCAGAGCCTAGTGGCCAGTTGCGTTGATTCATAACCTCCCTATGTTATGACCTCAGCTCTGCTTCAATCCCAGCGCAAAGGGCAATACCACATCCAGCTCAGATCTTCAGAAGGCAAGAATGTCCCCCTCCTCTTCATCTTTTTTTCTCTGTGTTATAAATGTGTCGCTCTTTCATGACGAAGAAGAACAAGCATCGTGCTGCACTGCCAAGGAGTAGCCATTCTGGGGTATAGAGGAATCAGGGTTCTGCAGGATAACTATGGGGTATGTTTCAGCTATGTATACAGTGGGGGGACATTGGTTCCCAGCCGTGGTTAACTGAGCTAAAAGTGCATCCCATTAACTATATCTGTCTCTCTCTGGTTTATCCCAATGGTTGAATGTAGGAATCTGTTGGGCATGACCTCTAGTTTGGGGCACTGCTTAATTTGTCTCCTTCTTTTTACATGAGCAAAAGAGGAGGACTAGATTATGAGAAAAGATATTTCATGAAGGTATCAATGCATTTTAAAAATATGTAGATATTTAAAGTTCATTTAGATGGAACTCACACTTTTAGAGAGTGTTCTGTCTATCCTTGAGTCAGTTTTGTAAACTGAGAAGTAGTTTGAAATGCAAAACTGTTTAAAGCTTCACAAAAATATTTCTTTTGCAAAAATATGAAATATGATTGGCCTAAAACCAAACGGGATTAGTAATAGAACTCCAGAAGCATCTCTTGGACAATTACAGAAAGAATTAGAGGAAGAAAGACCAAGGACATCCATTTAAACTTTAGAAAGTTTTTTCTAGTGGAGAAAAATCAGTGGCTTTAAATAAGATGTAAAATTTTCTACCCAGAAAAATTAGATCTCAACTTTCAAAAGTCATTATTTGTCACCAAAAATCCATTTACTTTGGTGACTTATTTCAGTCTTTGAATTCTGCTTAGCAGAGTTTAAAGCCTTCAGGAAAAGGTTAAATACACATCCTGCTTGTGTAGATAGTGAGTGTGGTAAATACACTGAGAACTTGCCCGGCTTTGCTTGCTGCTGTTTCATACATTCTGAATATCTTGAGCCATCTGGAAACTCTCCTTTTCTTATTTCGTAGCCTGCTGTGTCCATTAGGAAAATAGGTATGCACGCATTTTGGGGTAAGCATACTTACCCTTGAAAATGATAGATAATAATAAAATAGTGCATTTTTATTTAAAAATACAGACTATGCTTAAACAAGCCTCTAAAATAATCTAATATGTAGTAATTAATAGCTCTTGTGTTTTCTTTTTAGATCTTTATATTTATATAGGTCAAAAGGTCCAATCACCCTGAAAAATCATATATTGTCTCAAAATTGGAACAGACTGTGCTGACATTAGGTTAAGATAAAATAAAGCATGTTTTATGGGCCTAAAGATCCCACCTGGTAATATTCAGTACAGTCCCACTATTTACATATAAAAGATCACCATAATGATAATGTACTCATGAAATATCTGTGGCCTTAATATGTTCATGGAAACAGAACAAGCAACTACAGATTCCTGGTACCCTTCTTGTGTTTTTCTTTTCCTTTAATAACTGAAAAGAGATGTGATTAGAACTTTATCCCTTTTATACCATGGAGCAGTATGGAAACCGAAGCATAAATGTCTACTATGTTAGCCTCGGGTGTTTTTCCCTCAACTTCTTGAACTTTCTTTTCTTATCCCTAAAATGTCTTGGCCAATTATGTCTAACCCACTGAGTAGTGAGGTGAAAAAATTAGTTGGTAGATAGAAAAGACACAGCATTAGATTTGACCACAGGCAACTGAGAAATCAAACTTAGGTGTCATAATCATCATTTTATGCCCACAATTCACTGGACTCCTTTGAGTGATGGGGTTGTCTGTTTCCCTGATTAGTTTCCATGTGGAGCAACGTTAACTCCTCGCTGGACTCGTATGACAGATGTCTTCTCATTGAGTATTACCCAGTTGATCTTCACGTTCAAACCCTGTTTGTGGTGTCAACCTGTAATACCTGCTGGGTGCCGGCTGGAAATCTGCTTAGTAGTTCTAGCCTTGCTAGTTCTAGCTAGCTCTAGTCCTGCCACATATTCTGGGAGTTCCTTGATCTGTCTAGTGAGACACAGATCACATTATAGTCATTTTAATATGTCCAGTGGAGGAAATCTCTCAACGTACAGTAGATGTTCAAGAAATACTTGTGAAATGCAACAAGCATTGATGGCATATCCCGTGCTAAAGTAAATTCTCTTTCCTACAAGGAAATATGTGTGATTTTTTAATGATACAATATTTATTTGTGAAATTAAAAATATCTATTTAATTGATAGTTAAAATTTGTGAGTTTTAGTTTGGACTCTACAATTAGAAAAATATTTTGTGCCTAGTAATTATTTCTTTTTAAATTGGAGAGATCAAACTAATTGCATTGCACTGTAATTCATATGTTAATGTCCTTAGTACTACAGGCTGAGATTATGTTTAGAAATATTATAATAAAATATACAATTAAGTTGAAAATCAGCTCATGAGAGTGGTTCCTGGTCCAACATGACTAAGAGCCTTCTGAGACAATGGCTTAAGCATCCAGGAGAGCTAAGGCATTGGGAGACCATGTTCAGGCAAAGGCCTTTGAAGAACTTATCTGAATGTTGACTTTGGACTTGAACCCTGCAGAAACATTTCTGATTTTTTTTTGTCATCCAGTCTATGATATTTCTGTAGTGACCCTAGCACATGAATATATTTACCACAAAATGTTAATTCAAAACCAACATTTCAGTATTTTCTATAAAGCTTTTACTTAACAGTCAGGTTTGACAGATCCCTACTGTTGCCTTGTATTTTATAGAATGAATTTTTCTTTTCAAAGAAATCAGTAATCTCTAGGCTATATCGTGCTGTACCTGCTTGAGTATGTGCTCATTTATGCTCATTTATGTGTGTTCTCATGGGATCTAGTATTTTTTTTAGAGATGGAAAATAGTAGATGGTTGATAAATATTTTGATTTTTTAAAGTAATAATATATAGGTAGATACAATTCACTTTTTTTCCTTTTCTCTTTTTTTGTTTTTCAAGATAGGGTTTCTCTGTGGAACAGCCCTAGTTGTCCTGGAACTATCTCTTATAGACCAGGCTGGCCTCGACCTCACAGAGATCTGCCTACCTCTGCCTACTGAGTGCTGGCATTAAAGGTGTGCGCCACCACTGCCCGCCTTATAATTCACTTTCCTATTTGTGCTGGTCCATTTTTACTGTGAACCTGACACAACCCCGAGTCACTGAGAAGAGAGAACCTTCATGAGGAATTACCCAGATCAGCCTGTCCTGTGGTCTTGTCTATAAGAGGTGGTCTTGATTGATCATTGGTTTGGGAGGGCTTGCGAGACTATGGGAAACCACTTCCCTAGACAGAGCGATGTGGACTACACAAGAAATCTAGCTGAGTATGGTCCAGGACAGGGATTCTCCATGATTTCTGCTTCCATTCCTGCAACAGAGGAGCAGTCTGTGTTGAGCTTTCCGTGAGGAAACAGCAACAGCTTAGCTCTTCTATCGCGCCATGCTCTGGCCAGAGCTCTACTGCAGGTTCTGGGTCATGAGCATCTAATGGGATTTGGAGATCCCATTAGAAGGGACCCAGAAGCTCTACTCCAAGGTGTCCCGTCCTCTGCCTCCTGTGAGGAAAGCTGGTTCTGAGCAGAGGTCTGACAGGATTAAAACATGTGCTTCTTTCAATCTGATTCTGCAATATCCGTATTGAAACCTATTATGCCTCGGAAAGGTTGTATCATAGCATGGGTTTTACTTTCGTCCCTTGCATGGCATTGGTTCTGAAACAAGAAACATGAAAGTAGCAGAACCTTTGACTATCAACAATGAAGAATATAAAGGCTTCCAATTGGCCACGTTGGACAAGTGGCCCGAGTGTGTTTCTATGTGAACTCCTTACAGCTGTGGCTCTCAACCTGTAGGTCTCGACCCCTCTGGAGATTAAGACTCTTTCACAGGGGTCCCATATCAGATAGCCTCCATATCAGATATTTATATTACAATTTATTACAGTGGCAGTGGAAATAATTTTATTCTTGTTATGGGCTTACCATAACCTGAGGAACTGTATTAAAAAGTTACAGAATTTGGAAGGTTGAGAACAGGTGTGATATTTATTGGATCAAACCATGCCCTTTAATCATGACCACTACAATTTTACATGCTTTGTGTAAGGAAGCATCTTCTCCTTGAACACATCTCCATTAGCTTTAAGTAATTGAAAAGTCATTTACATATTTAAGCAGTCAAACAACACAGGATTATTTATAAAAGAAAACTATCATGGTTGATAATCCTCTGGTGCTGTCAAGTGGAAATATTTGCTTGATTGAATACAATTTCTTTGACCAGTTTTTGGGAAACATTTGTTGTGTGAAACTCTAACCCACAGAGTTGCTTTACAAGTGACTTGTCAAACATTTCCTGAAATTTGCATACAGTGTGTGAGAACTAAACTGCTCGGGACAGTTACATGACAAAATTTCACTTCAAGTTTTATAGATGGTAAGTTGGCCTTTCTTGTGTCATTGTGGCGTAGAGTTGTGAACCCCACGTTTATCTGTGGCATTGATTGAAACATTCCCAGGAGGCACTTTTACCAATGAGGGCCAAATAGTTCCCAGCTTTAACCAATAACCAAGCTTTTTGTAACATAGCAAAATAACATGAAGGCGAGAGAGAGAGAGAGAGAGAGAGAGAGAGAGAGAGAGAGAGAGAGAGAATGAAAGAAGAGAAAAATCGGGTTCTGATTTCCAGCCCTTTGAGGACCTTGAATTCCTGTTTTGAAATTGTTCAGTTGATTCTGTTGCTAATTTCTGTCCTATTAAAACAGAAGTGCATCTCAGGAAGTCTTTAATCAGGAGCTGGGAATGGAGAGTTGAAAGAAGCCATAATTTAAAATTACTAAGCACATGTTTCCCTCTGCTTCCTCCAGACATGCAAGGGGAGTCTCTAATGATGATGAAAGTCGCCGTTTGTCCCTGATAAAGTCCGCATTCAGTGTGGCCTGAGTTTAGGATCATGATGCAGGAGCTCCGTACCTGACTCTACCTTTCTTTCCTGATGCTGGCTTTCTCTTTCAATTTTGAATTAATTGCCTCTCACAGTGCTTTGTCTGCTTTCAGATCTTGAGAGACTTTTTAATGTGAGATTTTAATATGTTGATAACTAAATTGAGGTTTGCAAACCCCATAGCACCTAATAATCTCTGTTCTAGGAAAGCTATCGCGGTTCCAACACCATTGTGACCATGTCCTGCCCATGCTCCGTGCAAGAGCCAGGGTAGTTCATGAGAAACATTTATCATTTAAAATCGCAGTCTTAGCTGATCAACAGAATATTGATCTAAACAATAGAAACTTGTGTTCATGTGTGATTGCAGAAAATCCAGTAAAATACAGTATTTAGTGACTAAATAGTGAGAAGAATGAATTCACATTTTATTTTCTTCCTTTTATTATGTGTTCATCTATTTGTGAGTATGTGCATATTAGGGAAAGGTGCTTGCTCCGTGTGGCACATATGGAGGCTAGAGGATAACTTGGTGATGTTGGTTCTCCCCTCACCACGGAGGTTTCTGGGATTGAACTCAGGGACTCAGGTTTGGCTGGCCAAAGACTTCCTTCTGCTGGCAAGGCTTCCTTCTGAGTGTGATCCACTGAGTTTAATTATAGTTTCTTGCCAAAGCATGGTTAGAAGGGTTTAATTCATGAATGTAGCATGGTAGTAAAATTATCTCCCATCATATTAATGCTCAGAGATGCAGGAGACAGAGAACGTGGGAATAAAACAAGGAAAAATCCAAAGGGGGCAGCTGCATAAAGAAATCCAAACTTTCCCCGATTTTCCTAGTGAAATTTGCTCATCCTTATTAGCCGGAACAGCTCAGATGGCTGTGACAGTCATGTGATAGGAAAAGGTGAGATTTGATCTTCCCATAGTAAAGGAAGGAAAAGGGGGGGTTGGTAAGAATCACCTTCAATAAGCCAATGTATTAAACTGCTGTATATCAACCCAGAACGTGAGGTGCAAAGCAAGATGAACATGAAACGTGTCGTGTATAGAGAGCTACCCAACAGCAGCACTGCTTCAGCTATGATTCCCAGAAGGATAAATAATTAAAATAGTTCATTACGTACTTCCAATAACATGTATTACTTTGTATCATTTTACAAAGCTGGAGCTTAGGAAATGTGTTATTTCCTACCCCAAATCAGATCGTACCCAGGAAAAGGGGTAACTGGTCTTGGGTCAGCTTGGCTCAGCTGTGCGCGTGGCTGTCTGAAGTGAACCTCTGGCTCGTTAGAGGTCCGCTCAGAGCCACAAGGGGGACTCTGGCAATCGATGCCTCGTCAAAGCAGCACCACTGTGAGATCTGAGCAGTGTGGATTTCCTGGCATGGCTCAGCGAGAGCCGCTCTGAACGCATTAGTTCAGTGAGAGTATTGCAGGCAGAGAAGAGAACACATCTCTTCATTGTGCCCTGCTCCCTGCACCTGACACATGCTACCACTTTTCTATGGACGAGCTGCAGGGCTCCCAGAGCCTGGGTTTTGTAGTCCCTGTGGCACAGGAAGGAACCGCTTGCCCTTTCTGCAGGGTTCCGTGGCTCTATTCTTCCACAGAGACTAAGCCACTATTTAGTAAATTCTGGGAGTTCTTCAACAAGCACACAAAGCTTTGGCTTCACATTCTTTAGTTCTGACAGACCAGAGAGAGAAAGATTAGAGGTACGCACTGACACTCTTAGAATGGGAAAACATGGCCAGTGCTTTGGGGAACTGCCCCATGCGGTTGGTCAGTGTAGACACAAGAATAGTGTGCCCAAGGCTAGTGGAGTTTTAAAAGGATTTGTACTGGTTAAACAAACTATAGCAGCAATTCAAGAGATAAAAGAGAAGAATTTGGATTTGAGAAAGAGCCAGATATAGGGTACTTGGGAAGGCTGAAAGGAAGAGGACAATGATATAATTATATTTTAATTTCAAAAAATAAAATAATAAACCCAAATTCTTTTTTAAATCTTTGTCAGTGAGATTACATATTTATTGTGCCATGGCCCTATGTCCCTGCAGTTTATGTTGCGATATAAAGGGGTCTACCTTGAGAATTTGCCGTCTTGCTTCTTTTGAAAACTGACCACTATTTTCTGCTGTACTTTCAGACTGCAAAGAATTTATGACAACCTTACCTCTTTGTCCCAACATCCAAGAGTTAAAACCAGAACAGTTAGGTTCAACTTCAAGAAGATAAAAGAGAACAAATTGCTGAGTCTTCCTTGAGCATCCCTGAATGTTCTTGAAATCAGATTTTGCCTGAATCTTCAGACTAGAAAGGGCTTGAATGAAGCAAATTCCAGTGACCGAGGAAACCATGCCGATGTTCTATACCTTCTGTTTTATGCCAACCTTCCACAGTGTCAGAAGTGAGTGCAAGTGTCCCTCAATGTGTTACATACAGGCTTTCTTCACATTTGTGCTGTGCCAGGACATTAGGAACTTCCTAGACTTGAATGTGTTATACATGGCATGTTTTTGTAGTTTCTTATGTTCAATGACATACTCTTTTAGTAAATCATTCCTTGAATTTTTACTAAAATCATTGTTGACTGGGTGGGGGAAGTGATTAGTGAGGGAGAGTTGGGTAACTAGAGGAGTTTCGTCAGGATGTTTGGCCGGGTCTATTCACATACACTTTGTGGATTAGGTTCTGTGGCGTTTCCTTCTCTTTTTTTTTTTCTCTTGTTATTTTTCTGAAAGAGGATTTATCATCTCAGATAAGAAATGTAAGATGTACTTCTGTTTTCAGATAGTGCGGCCAAATGCAGAAGTTCTGGATCCAAGTATGTAGAAAGTTTGTTCCTTTAAAAAAGAAAGAAAGAAAGAAAGAAAGAAAGAAAGAAAGAAAGAAAGAAAGAAAGAAAGAAAGAAGAGTGTAGGTTAAGCAAAAGTCCTCATGGAAAATCTGCTTATGAGTGGTTCACTGTGCCGCACTTTGTACTGATGATTGGTAAAGACCAAAACATTGTGTCATCTGAAAATGCAGTTCTAACTCTAAAATGCACAGAGAGTCAACTGATGCCACTGCAATGACACGCTCTTGAAATATGAACATGCAGACAACCTGACTTCCATGGGTACCTATCATAATTGACACACTAAGTGGGGACTTTCCAAAGGTACCCAACGTGCTCAAGTCATTTTATCTTATTTATGTTAAACAGAGTAGTCAATTTAATCAGATCAGAACCTTCCAACTTCAAACTTGCTGATTATTCAAAAAAATCCAATAGTAAAGTCAACATGTAGCCATCATGCACCCTGTAGAAATATCAACATGTAACCCTCATACACCCTGTAGATTTATCAACATGTAATGCTCATGCACACTGTAGAAATATCAACATGTAACACTCATGTACCCTGTAGAAATATCAACATGTAACCCTCATACACCCTGTAGATTTATCAACATGTAACGCTCATGCACACTGTAGAAATATCAAAATGTAGCTCTCATGCATCCTGTATATTTATCAACATGTAACGCTCATGTACCCTGTAGAATTATCAACAGGTAACGCTCATGTACCCTGTAGAAATATCAACATGTAACGCTCATGCACATTGTAGAAATATCAACATGTAATGCTTATGCATACTGTAGAAATATCAACATGTAACGCTCATGCACACTGTAGAATTGTCAACATGTAACGCTCATTCACCCTGTAGGATGATCAACATGTAATGCTCATTCACCCTGTAGAATGATCAACATGTAATGCTCATGCACCCTGTAGAATTGTCAACATGTAATGCTCATGCAACCTGTTGAATGATCAACATGTAATGCTCATGCACATTGTTGAAATATCAACATGTAATGCTCATGCACCCTGTAGAAATATCAACATGTAATGATCATGCTCCCTGTAGGATGATCAACATGTAACACTCATGCACACTGTAGAATGATCAACATGTAACCCTCTTGCACCCTATAGAAATATGACACATTTCAGTATATGCTTCCGATGCCTCTGAGTTTGATTTTTATGTTCTTAACACTGCTGTTAAATTCTTCTGGATTTATCAAGTAGAGGAACAAAACTGTGCACAATATTCAGAGATGTAACATTTGGTGATATATGACTCCCTTAGGAGTGCATAGGCACTTGAGATGCAACCCTTTTGTAAGCTTTCAGGCATGCACAGTAGTTCAGGGTAGGTTAATTAATTAAACATGTTACAGAGACATTGCAAATAGATAAGATTTCTAGATTCAGATATATGTTTTAAAAAAAACCCTTCCTTTTAACAAAAGCACCATGTTTCACTTGTACTCTTTTTTAAAAAAACTAAAAGCCATGTCTTTATTTAATCTTTTCTTTCCCGTATTTGAAAATGCATCCAGAATGTCTGAATTTCATTCTTTAGAATGCAAAGAGCCTCAGCTGTCATTGGGCATCAGGTAGTAATTCTCCCTCAGCAGCACCTGTGACTTCCCCTAGGCGTACTCAAGCCGTCTTTGTTCAATAGATCTACCTCCTCAGCTCCCTGACATCTGTGGCTCATCCTTCCAGGCATTCTAGGCTTCATCGTTAGGAAAGGGGAATAAAAGTTACAGTTGAAGTTGATTAAAGCTGGCAGCAATATTATAACCATATACAAAAGCCAACAATGACAGGTTGTACGTTGAGAGCTGGGTTTTTAACAAGCAACCATGGAAGAGGTGTAAAGTTCATTTATATTTATTATAATGTGTCTCAATACTTGGCTACTAATGATGCAAATTCCGTTTCACTAGGATGAACATCACTTATCTTCAAGCTATTTGCATAATGGCAAAATAATATATGTGTTTATATTAGAGTATCCCTTCACTCAAACAAAGTTTATTTTTTTGTTCCTTTTATGGAGCTAAATTTTAAGTGCAAACAATTCTATTAAGGGGGAAAATGCACACAGAAACAAAACCCTGACAAAACAATCTGTCATCGTGGTACTGCATTCTGTTTGAAAAACATAAACAGCACAGAAATAAAAACAGTTTTGACACAATACTCACTCTGAGATAATTAAATCAGATATAGGCATATAGAGTAAAAGTGGGCCCTGGCAACATTTTCACATGGGTATTTTGGGAAGACCACTTTAAAGAGATACTGGACATAGTACCCAGACACCCGGAAGGCTAAATGCAGAGGTGCAAAGGGCAGAGCTGGCGTATTCCCGGCACTCTAAGAACAGCAGTGACTGCAGTAGAGTGGAATGAAGGAAAGTAAGATAAGTAAACCCTCTGGATCATGGAAAGTTAACATAGAGACTTGTGGGTAAATGACATTCTTGGATGCTTTTGTATTTGACATGGGAAGTTACAGTTGAGTTTCCAACAAACCATATAGCATTATTGGATGCATCTTGATGATGGCCTCACAGCTCCATTGGGAGAAGATGGCAGCTTGGACCAGCATGGGCTCTTAGCAGGAGTCAAAGTGGCTGAAGTTTATATGTAGAGGGAATGAGCCGGTTTGTTGTCTGGAAGCTTTGTTTGCAGGTGTGAGAGAAGCAAAGGAATTAAATGTTGATACAAGGCTCACAGCTGCCCCGCATTTTGCAGACGACATAACCAGAATAAATGTTCTTTCAAAAGGAGACTTCATTGGTCAGAGCTTCTTTAACCCATGGTGTCATGAGTACAACTCTCAGATTCTGCAGTTTGGAGTTGAACTAATTCCATCCTTGCTTGTAGAAATTTCTCCTCAGCCATGATTATCTTTCTAGCTTTGTTACCAATCGAGTTCACACATGAGCCTATCATATTACATTTGGTACTGATACCTCAAAGTGCCATTTACACTTATGACTACTGCCCAATAATGAGTGGCAATTAGACCTACTGTCGGGCCTTATTATTTAATTATTTTATAATGCTCATCCATCACAATGAAACACATCTTCATAAATTCAATATAATATCTTCTTTGGAATATTATGTATTTTATTTTAGGCAATTTTAGACATTATGCTAAGAATACTTTTACAGATTTTAGGGAAATGCTCAAAGATTCCATGACACAAAATTAGTAAAGCCTCACTCTTAGCTCACTCTGTTGCCTCTCCCTGGAAGAATACAAAGGGCCCTCCTCACAGGTGACATGACCCTCAGTATGGAGATACACTGTTGTGGGCCTACTATGTGCTAAGTCATCATTTACAGTATTTCATACAGCAAACATTCAATGGTTGGGTTATCCCATCTTATGTCAAAGGAGACTGGTGCTTAGAAAAAAAGTAAGGAAATTTTTCAAAGGTTTATGCCTTGTGAGTCCAATGAGCTTTCTTCCTGTAGCTCCTAACCACAAAATACACTGCATCTCACCAGGAGTAATTGATGCTGTCAATACAGAGCAGCAAGTATACCTTTGTCACCAATAAGTGAGGTGGAGGCATAAAGATCAGATAGAATGAAAGTAGTGAAGGGGACAGTACCCACTAAGCAGGTGCTAGTCCCACCCACCCGATCTCAGCAATGGGTACCACTCCTTTTTATAAAGCATTTGGACTATTCCCAGGGAAAAGGAAAGAGAGCTAGAAATACAGCTTAGTCATAGTGTGCTTGCATAAACACACTCCAGGTGCTGGATTCCATCCCCAGGACTACAGAATCCAAGCAAAACAAACAGGAAGAACAATTCTAATCTGTGAGTATTCCCAACATAGTTTTACAAATTATTTTCTATTGTTTGTAATGCTAGGAAAGAAACCTAGAATCTTATATAGTCTAACATGCCTTCTTTCATTGATGTGTGCTCTAAGCCCCAGATACTCTTCCTAGAAGGAATATTATTATCTTTCACCCAACTTATTCCGCATCCACACACGCCTTGCTTATGGGCATGTTTCTCATCTAACAGGTGGCCTCCTAACCCTTTAGAGTGTGAACAGAGCGATGATGGGATTGGGTCACGTCCTGATGAATAGTCTGTGTCAATCATGCTGTGGGCACTACACTGAGACTACCTGGGTTTGATTTATAGTCAAATATTTAAGGATACTTCCTGAACAATTCACAGTAGCATGGTCTATGATGTCTTTTACTTAATTTTCTGTGAAAAAAGCATAAGTAATAATTTTTACTTCACATGAGTTATTTTGAGAAAACTGAATGCAAGACCAAATACCAAATGAAAACCTGTTATTTCTGTCTTCTTGTCCTGGAGTAGTCCCTCCACCATATCAAGTAATTCTTTCAATTCTAATCAAACCAACCTTTTTGTGAATGGATCTGGGCTGACATATGACAGTCAAGAGGGAATCTGGAAATCCCTCCTCTCCCCTCAATCCGTTAGTATTATTTTCTTCTGTATGTAAGAAAAACTAACACTATTCAGATCTTGAAGCTGAACAGTATATCATGATCTTGTTTATTAAACAAGTGACATAAATCGTACACAGCTGTATTTTATTTTAGGAATTGAATGCTATATATCACATGAATGATTTAATACTGTTGACAGGAAAGATACCTTGCTGGATACTTCAATAAATTTTTCCAAGATGTGCGTATGTGTGCATGTGTATGTGTGTCCACATGTATGTGAGTGCATAGGACTGTGCATAGGTATCTGTCTTTCTCTTCTGGTTTTGCAGAAACAGGGTCTCTTGTGGTTTTCTGCTGCATATGTCAGGCTAGCTGGCCCGTGAGCTAAGTGCAATTCTCCTGTCTTCTCTGGGGTGAGCTAGGCTTACCTATGGTTGCACGTCTGTGTATGCCTTTTTACATGTGTGCCCTAGATCCCAAGCCAGGTCCTCTGGTTTGCATGCGCATAGTGTTCCACTGAGCCATCTCAGCCCTTCTACATTTTTGTGTGCTCTGAGGCTGGACTGATGTGGTAGAGACTGATCCTTTTTACACTTGCCGACAATTTGGTGTTTACCAATTTAAGATAGAACAAAGAAGGACAACTGTTGCAAAGGAAGTCTTCTTTCCGAGGAAAGACCGTCCGCAGCATTGTGCCAAGGGCATCCTTTCCTAGGGAAGGCTGCTGGTAGCCTTGTGCCGTGGCTTAAATACTTCATCAGAGGTGCTGGCTTCTGCTTTGCTGTAATTTGTGGAAGGCTCTAAAGGTGACTGCGCTCTAGGAAAACAATTTACTTGCCAAGTAGAAGAGGCGGAACACCTGTTTTCACTTGATCTTCAAGAGCCACTTAAAGATGAAATGAACTTTCATTACAACTCTGGAAAATGTCAGAGAATGAAACTGGAAGGTAAGTCGGTCGGGACTATTCTAATCAAGAAAATATGAATGAATACTGTATTCATGTTCTTTTTAGCAATTACTGTATCTAGTCTATATAAATTCATGTTGCATGGTTTCCTTGAATTTAATATTCATTAATGAATGAGTAAGTCTCCCAGTTCAATACTTGACATAAAAGAATATTTGTAATTAATGGTTCTTCAGTCAAATAACTTCTCAACCTCCAAGCTTTAAATATTGCTTTGTGTTGTGGAGAATAGAGGTGGGGTTGGAGGAAGTGACCCCTCAACTCTCTAATGGGTCCCAGTTGAGCAAAAATTCAATTGAAAAGCAATATATTAACTTGAAAAAAAGCGCACAGATTTTTTACATCTGCGTGGGAGACCTGAATGTAGAGAGAAGGCCCTCGGAGCTGGCAAAGACAGAAATGACTGTATAATTGGTTGAACCAAGAGTAGCCATGGTGAAAGTCACTAAAGTGGGTGACTTTTCTCACTTTCCTCCTTCTCTCCTGGTACAGAACAAGGGCCTTTCACAGATGAGAGCTCTGCCTTATGTCTCTGGTAATAAAAATGTCTGTTTCCTTGTACACTGTATTCCCTCCACAGCTTTCCAAGGAGTATGAACTCAAAGTCACCTTCTTTCCAGACTGCCCTGTTCCTCTACTGTTAAACCTCAAGTCTCCATGGGTAGTTCACGCCCAAGCTGCGCTGCACACTGAGCCATTCGGGTGTGTTGTTGTATATGACTCAGTATATCGGCATTTTCTTTTTCCTGTTCCCAGTGACATGTTGAGCTTCTTCAGAAAGCAGTCACTAATGACCCGGATGCCTTGTGCAGGGTGGTAGCTGATCGCGTCGTGCTTTGTGTTCCTGTCAGCTTGTGAATATGGAGAAGGTTGTTGTGCGCGCTTCTGCCCTCTTCCCCACTGGAGCCCTGCCTCCCACTCTTTGACCTGTCAGTCCTCTGAAATTAGTCTACACTTTATTTCCATGAAGATTATTTATTTCTTTACCAAGGGAGGGTTATACTGTCTGTGCAGCTAGAGACGATAATTCTAGATATATTTTTAAATACCGGATAAGGTTATTCTCAACATTTCCCATGGCAGGATCTACTGTCTTGAGTACTTTAATGTACAGTTTTTACTGAAGCCTCTTCTTGGCCTTGGAAAGATAAAGGAGGCCAACTGTGCAACAGAATCACAAGAAAGAGAGAGGGAAAGTGCCCAACATGGGGTTCTGCTCAAATAACTTGTATCTGAACATTACATAAAAGTCATAAAGCGAAGAGTCATTTATGCTTTAAATAAGGTTAATGGAAGGGGAAAATATTTGCTGCAAATTCTTTCAATAAATAAGCCGATTATAATTATGTAAGCAGGTGAATTACAGAATATTTTCCGAGTCTCTTTTTGAAAGCCGGGAAATGAAATGAAATGCATTATACTAAAGTAGTTCCCTTTCTCCTGATTGTCAACGATTGATTACGGGTGTAATTGGGAGTGAGTAAATAAGTGATTGGTGGTGTCACCACCACCACCATCACCACCATCACCACCACTGTCACCCCCACCACCTCCAGTTAAGGAGTTTGGTGGAATTTAGCCCAAGCACCTCTATTTTGTGACTGCTCTGATCAAATACTCAGTGGAAATTTCTTCAAAATCCCACAGTACTTTGCTGGAGAACATTTCAAAGCCACACAGAAAGACAGTAGGTGCAAGAGAATGTCCCAGTAGGAGCAGTGTAAGAATGGGAGCTTGAGGAGAGGGATGGAGTTTAAGTCTCCGCCCTGTGGGGTCAACATGTGGGAATTCCTCTTGCCCTTCCTTCATGTTCCTTGAAAGGGGAAGTGTGCTGGGTCTCCTGTTTTCTTGTGATCTGCTTTTGACCATGGGTTTAATCTTTTAAATAGACTCTAGAGCATAAAAATTAGTTTTAAAGATATTGATTGGGAGTGCTGTAGATGGATTCTGAAATAAAGGTTACATAGTTCGTTCGTGGCCACATGCCTTGCAGCTAAAAGAAAAGAGCCATCAGCCATGCACTGAGAGGAATCTATTTTCTTTACAATGGGGAAGCAAACATGGTGAATATTTTAGAAAGCTGAATGATGGCCATTCCTCAGTAAGCATGATTGTCCTGGAGCAAGAATGGCTCCTGGCATACTTGGTTTAACCTCCTCTGTGCTCTGCTGTGCTTTGGAAGGCCCTCCTGTTCCATCTTCACTCTTTACCCTCTGGGGGTAAATAACAAGCCATTCACAGGTAAGGCATCTGTCATTTCCTCCTTTGGTGGGCTGCTGGGAAGTAAATAATGGTCCATTGTATTTCAAATTAGTCAAATGGTCAGAATGGCACCTAGAGATACTGTATTCCAAAGAGTCCATTCAAAAGAGTTCTTTGAATTCACACCAAGGTACACACATGCTGGCCATTTACAGAAAAAGCAAAACACCATTAAAGATATTCTTGTTTTTCCATTTTTCCACATGCACAGAATCATGGAACAGAAGATGGTTAGGAATCAAGGGGAAATTAGAAGTAGGGACATTGTACATGTCAGTTTTAAGTGAGTCTGTAGACTTATTAGCACATAAACCAATTCTTGGGAGGTATTTTAAATTGCTTAGGTATTCTGAAAGATAATTCATCCCATTGTGTACTGACCTGATTTCACTTGCTTGGATTTAGTAAAATTTGTTGAAGCAGTAGCCTTAACCTGCACTTAGAGTTTATCTTTTTTTTTTTTTTTTTTTTTTGTCCTGAGTAATTTTAAAGAGATATTTCTCACAGAGTAAGGTGAGAATAGATAAAATGGTAACTTCATTTATAATGTCATCCATCACCAGTAATTTCTTCTATAGTGTTGCCATATTCTCACATAAGAAAAAAGAGAATCAACAAGAATGGCCCGGCAGGTGAAGACTCTTGCTGCCTCACTTGAAAACCTGAGTTAGATTCCTAGAAGTATCATGATAGATGAAGAAAACCAACTCCTGCAAGTTTCCCTCTGATGTCTTCATGAGTACTGTGGTGTACATGGGTACACACACACACGAGGGTGGGAGAGAGAAAAACTTATACAGTCACTCACTCACACGTGTGTGGGCACACACACACACACACACACACACACACACACACACAGAAGCAAACACAGACACACTTATGTAGTAGAGGATTGCTCTTCCGTTTGTGGCCACCCAAACCCAAATAATCATACAGAAACTATACTAATTATAATTCTGTTTGACCTATTAGCTCAGGCTTCTTATTAACTAACTCTTACATGTTTCATTAACTCATTTCTATAATTTTACATTTTACCACAAGGCTGTGGCCTGCCTGCAAGGTTCTGGCGTGTCCTTTTCCTGTGGCAGCTACTTGGTGTCTTTTTGACTCCATTTATTCTCTCTATATATCTCTTCCAGCCTGGCTATATTGGGCCAGGCCATAGACCAAAGGAGCTTTATTCCTTAACCAAGAATAGTACCACATACAGAATGACATCCTACATCACACTCACACAGACACAAACAACCAACACACACTGAATAAATAATACATATTTTTGAAAAAGGAATGTAGGTAAGAGCTAATTATCACACTATATTGTGCATATGTGTCTCTGCAATCTTCTTATTAAACTATCAAACTAAAGCCCTTCCTTATTTTAATTAGCTAAAGTGTTGAGTTTACTCCCCTTACCCATAATATTATAATGATAATACTTTATTGACTGTCCAGCCTTTCTCTCTGTACTTTGATGTCTATCATGAGTAGGGATATAATCAGAACTTGTGATTCCTTACTATATTTCATGGTGAAAAATACAGAGTGAAACATGTTACTGGAAATCCCAGTAGGAACTCGCCTTGACAATATGATGGAATTCATGATAAAATACGGGGCTAATGTCATGTCAACAAAAGTGCATTTGGAATTCCCATTAAAGAGCATTTAGTTACCCTAGAGATCCATGGACTTGGAGACTCTCCATGACATTAACAGGTTATCAAGATATGGTCTTTGAATTCTTTTGACTATCCATTTGAAGTTGACAGGCTGAACTATAAATATCATGTTTGGGAGCTTAAAACTGGGTTAATCAAGTGTCTAAGCATATGCAAACTTGTGTTTTCCGTGTCCTGTGTGCTTTTCTATTTCAAGGTTAAAAAAGTTCTTTTGTTGATGCCAGAGCATTTTTCAGTAATATGGAAGTTTCTTCCATATTTATTACATATACATATGTATGTTTAAGCACATAAATATTAATTAAACCATTTACCAGAAGCAGCCTAGTCACCCATTGATCTTCAGTGAGATGACTGTTGTAGGGAGTATAAGATGTATGTAGAAATGCCTGTGGTACATGGCAGAATGAGCTGAGTTGTTTGAGGGGGAGACTTCAGGAGTGGAGGGGAGGAGGTGAGTTTTCTGTAGGGGGACAGACTGAACGCTGAGGCCTTGGAGAGCATGAGGATTCTTCTCTTGTGTCTTGAAGTCTGAGGGCTCACGTGTTTTACATTTTGATAACTCAACTCTTTTCAACCAGTTCTTCCTCATCAGTGTGTCTGGAATGCACTTCCTTCAATCATCAGCTTTGTTCTTACTCTGACTTCAGCTTATTCACTGTTCCATGTTACCTGAACCCTAGGTGCAAGAATCCTGTTGGAGATGTGTCTATATGTTTATATGAGACTGGTGTCTGAATTTTGAACTGTTGTGGTTTTCTTCAATGTTCTCTGTCTGTTGCAAAGAGATGTTTCCTTGATGAGGAGTGAGTACTGCAATTATTTTTGGGTATAAAGACAGATATTTAGAATGTAGTTTGGCAGTGTGCCTGTTAGTAAAGGGCCAGTTATAGGTCTTCTGCAAGATGCTTATTTCAGTAGCCCTTTGTAGTTGGCTATATTTTCAGTACCAGGCATGATTTTCCTCTTATTGAGCTGAGCTGTTGGTTACCACTAAGATATGCTTGCCACTACTGCACCCTTAGAGTAATCATGCCATGCATGGTCATTGTTATGATTTAGACTGCAAGGCTTTATAAACAGCAAATTCAATCCGTGATGTTTGGAAGCAGAAATTGTGGATCTACGTCTATCAGCCCCTATTGATACACTTGCTTTTGTGTCGTACACTCATCATTTCAAACAACAGTTGAGAGATCAAGCATCCTAAGCACCTTCAGTTTGCTCCCAGTCCATGGTCACATCATATTCATAGATTGCTAACCTTCCCTGCAGAGCCACATTTGGAGGACCTCCTTCTTTGTATTCTAATGATGTGCTGTCAGCACGGGTGGTTGTGGGCTAACAGATGTTTTTGCTTTAAGACTTCCTTGAAATATGTGTACTCATAAAATAGGGTCCACAAATTCTAGACCTTTGTTCATTTTCAGTGCATAAATATAAGTGTGAAAATTCAGGAAAGGCCACCCCCACTACTTTTAAATGAATACTGCTCATTTTTGTTTGGTTATATATCACCCTAGTATATTCAGAGCATAATTATTTAAATGAGGAAGATAAATTTTTGAATTTTTATCAAATCAGTTTAAAAATATAAAGTTCATATATTTTGTTTCATTCATGTTTTATTTAGTTAATTTAGGTAGGCATGATTTGCAGCTTCCAAACATTTTTTTGTAGAGGATCTTTGTTTTTTACCTCTAGCCAAAAAATGTGTGTGTGTGTATATATACATATATACACACATATATAGTATGTTAATGAAAAGTAACAAAGCACCTATATCTCCAGGAACAGGTAGCCTTCAGAAAAGTCTGTGGTGTGGGTCAGCTTAGTAGGCAACCACACCAGGGAATAAAATGTCATTATTATACTTTCCTGCAAACTTATTTTCTTCATGATGTGGAAATTTTGCCTGCAGATTCCTGGGCACCTATATGAGCAGGTGCAGTTGCTGGAAAGAGGTAGATCTTGAAACAAAAAATTTTAACATAATCCCTGCAACCTCAGATACCCACTCTTCCCCAGAGGACCCCTTTCAGTCAGGCAACATCTGTTGATGAGGAGAAATCAGCTCCCCTCCCACTCTGGGTGATCTCCTTGCTCTTCCCCCACACAAACTTCTTCATAAACTTCAACCCAAGGATGAAATCAATGATTCTCAAGTCTGACTGCACCTAGGGAGCCATTAAGAAACACAGGTGATGGCAGTACCCTGCTCATAGCCAATCACACGGAAATCCTAAGGCATGAGTCCTGCTCATGGGGATCCCTAAATGCTCCCAGGAGATGTCTTTCTTCAACAGCAGCTGAAATACATGTCCTGAATGATAAATTTCATCCTAATGGAGGAAAACAAGGCAACCACCACAATCGCTAAGAAAATTCTCTAAAGGAAAAAATAGGAAATTCTAAGAGGTCCATCGTTTGAAGAGTTGACTGTTTTACATAACCAAGTGGCATTTTAGGTCTTCCTGCTTGTCTAATTTAATGTTATGGAAAAACATCTCAGGTATTCCTGTTTGTCTTATTTAATAATGTTATAGAACTATTTCCTGTATTTTCAGATCATGGGTTAATCCACCAAAATTCATCAGTGCTGACTCATTCTTGATGATGTTCATTGTTTATCTCTCTCTCTCTCTTTTTTTTTTTTTTTTTTTTTTTTGGTTTTTCAAGACAGGGTTTCTCTGTAGCTTTTGGAGCCTGTCCTGGAACTAGCTATTGTAGACCAGGCTGGCCTTGAACTCACAGAAATCCTCCTGCCTCTGCCTCCTGAGTGCTGGGATTAAAGGCGTACGCCACTACCACCCGGCTGTTTATGTCTTTTGTGGACGCTTAAAAATATGCAACCCAGGCAGATCAAAAACTCACTGTGTAGTCCTTGCTCACCTTTAACATCATTGATGGTGATCCTCCTGCTGTAGACTCAAAGGGGTTGGGTTTACAGGTGAAATCCCATTCCTAGTTTATGTTATTCTTGCGTGCTAGCATGCTAATATGTGCAACTCAAAATTGAACCCTCCTACTCACTACAGCAAATTTGCCTTCCATCTCTTTCCACTTCTCTAGCCCTGCCTCGGCTAGAGTGTGCTCTTGATTATACATACCTTGATGAATTCGCAGAACAGGACAGGAGCCTGCCCCCCAAGTTCAGCCAGCAGATTGGGTTTCAAGTGATTCTTATTCTTCTTCAGACTCCAAGGGAATTTCATTTCTCTCCACTAGAAGTAAAATCATGATGTATGTGTGCAACTCCCTCCATCCCTTCTGTATACAGCTCTAGAAAAGGGAGGTCCTTTATCACCTAGACCCATTTTTATAGGTGAATTTGGGCTTAACCCCACTACTGTTTTTCCTCTTCTCAGTCCATATTGAAATCCTTACTGACATACCATGCATATTATCATGTTTTCAATAAATAATGTCTAGCAATATGAACAGTTTTGGTCTAAGATATAATTGGTAAGGCCGTGAATATCATATCGTATTTTATGTGTGTATGCTAGAACATTTTGACTATTTTTATAAAAATACTTCTGCCAAATGAAATGATTTTTCCTGGAACAGTTAAGTTCCTTAAATGTGGTTTGAAATAACCTAAAAGTATAGCATTCTGTTGCTTTGTATACCACTCATAATATTCATGCACTTGGGGGGGGCACTGCGTTACTGATGCAGGAAAATACACTGATGCTTGTTAATTATGTCCAGACACCTGTTGCATTTCAATTTAAAATGGTGGCTTTAAGGGAAAGAAACAGACTCTGTTTAAATAGTTGTTGAAATGTGATGAATGAGGTTAGTTGTTTACATATTTAAATTTTCTCCCTTGGGTTCCACTGTTTTCCCTGAGAGTCCTCTAGTTATTCATAGCATGTGTGGATTTGTCTGGTGTACGTCTATGGACTCCAAGATTGAATGAAGCTCCAGTTTGATTTTTGTAGGAAATTTTCTAAATGGAAAGAAATCACATGTTCATTCATTTTTTCCTCTACCATTGGCCATGTGTGTGCTGTGATTTCAGTGTTGAACAAGCCCCACAGGAACAAAGGGATGTGTCTTCAGTGCAGAGATCTTGTTTCCCATGCACATGCGTGTCCTCTATTCATTTTGAACACTGAAAGGAGATAAGGGCCAATCGTTATCATCTCGTGAGACATTATTTTCAGTTGCATGCCTGCCTTTCCACGATGAATTGTCTTTTCCCTTTGCTGAGATGTGCCATTTTCTCTCCTCAGCATTACCTGATGTTCTGATCCACCCGATGATTAGATTTTAGTAATTACTTTTTTTAAAAGACAGAAAACCAGTTATTCATATTTTGAAATGCCTCTAATTTCTACATAGAGGAGATGTGTTAAGTTTGGTGCCTATATTTTTCTTCCCCAAGAGTATGAATGCTTTTAGTGTCTGACTGAAGTAAGCCTGGGGAAAAGCATTTAAATGTGCGCTGTCAGTACAGATCTTAAGATATCACTAAAGCCAAGCATTATATCAGACCTTGTAAGCTAGAAGTCTCCTGTCTCAGAGGTTCAATATCTGACAATGATTTTCTTCTGTACCCAAATATATGAGCACAAGTGCTTTCTTCTGCCACAAATACCCGTGGCCACAGAGAGATGACTGAATTATAGCAGAGTCTGCCTTCACTGAGTTTGAGCAGAGTATTCCTGCAGGATCCAGCAAGGATAAAAATTGATGTCCCTCTTGAAACAGAATGGTCCAGATGGTGGTGCTTTATGGCTGTTTCCAAATACCAAATGCCACACTGCTCCTCTGATAAGGCAAGGGGTGGAAAGGTTTAAATATAACCTCTTGGTGGAATGTCGGTGACGGATGGATCCCAGTTACAAGCATACCAAAATGGTCTATGTTTAAACATGTTTTACAACCATGCTTGTGAAAATTCTACATCAAGGAAATTATGCACAGGGGGGAAGGATGTGAAGCCTACCTTAAAACAATCTATGTGTACACTAACTAATCAGCTAGGTTAGAGTGTGGCTGGGGTGGAATGATACACTATAAAAGCTAGTAAAGTCAATTTTTCTGGTAACATCTGCACTTAAATCTGAAAACAATGTGTTAATTTCATAAGACTTGATTTTTTTATATAAAAGAGGGCACTTGCTTGTGTAAATTCGCTCATCTTTATATAATCTATTTTGTTAATTAGTTATCTTTTAATGGCTAGGAGCCTTCCAAATGTCACATGATGGCCTTGTTCTATGAGAATGACTTTGGGGTCACAACATGGTCAATTCAAACATTTTACCTTTGCACATCATTGTGGATGAATACTGAGTAAACAAGAGTAAAGTTAGAGAGGATCCAACTAGTTGTATGTTAGCAACTTTAAACAGTTCTCTGTTGCCTCTAAAGTCAGCATCGCGTTACTTGTGTGTTAAAAGAACAGGAAAGTGAAAAAGTAATTATTTTCTCTTTTGGGTGTATTACACATAGTTTTGCATTGCTATATAATGTCTTGTAGGGGAATATTAAACATTTCAAAAGCACTGAGTTAAAAATTCTCATTTCCAAGACAATTTGGAAAATAAAATAGAGCTTTTAAATTACTTATAAGGCAATTTACCAGACTGTCAAAGTTATTTTTCAGCCCTCGCCTTTCTTCCACAGGCGTGCTTCCATCTTCCTGACCTGTGGGATTAGGTATGTTAGACATTTAACTTCTTAGAGAAGTCTGCGGATTGTGGGTTCACATATCTGTGCTGGTTCTTATGGAGTGATTATGTCTTGAGGGTTAAATTGTTTACTGCCCCCTGGGAATAAAGGAAGACTTTAATGGAAAAAATATAAGAAGATACAGTTACTGAAAGTTAAGATTTAGTTTGCTTAGTTTTATAAAACTATGGTCCTCTTATTCTGGAAGGATATATAATGCAAGTTTTGTCCTTGAGAGCCAATCTGTTTGTTCAATCTGTTCACATTTCGTAGTCTTTGCATACAATTTACATTTTTGGTTCGGCTCTGGGAAGCTCTTCTGTCTTAGCTCTGTCTCCCAGTCTGGACTCCATGTGAGGAATGGGGAACGCCAATGCAAATCCAGTCATGCTCCCCTGATTCTTCTGAGCTCTGAAAGACAGGCTTCTGGGGGGGGGGGCAGGCTCATTTACACTGAGCTCCTAAGAAGGCAATTGACAGGTGCTTTTGCTGTTTACTCTTTTAGAAGGAAGCATTTGCAGGTTGTTGGGTTCTGTGACAGCCATGACCTATTCAAGAGGAGTGGAAATGAGAGATCCGCCTCCTTCCCCAGCAAGGGTTAGGCATCTGTAGTGTGAATATAGGGCTTCAAATCTTCACTAAGTGATTTGTGTGGCATTTTTCAACAAACTGGCTGGAAGACTCTACAGCTCCTGTGAGACACACACACTCATCTGTACTATAACAAACACACAGGTCCGTGTCATAGGGCAGTGAGACGCTTGGTGTGAGCTAAAACACAGGGATTTGTTCATATGTTAGGTGAGTTCCTCATCCTCTTCCTCCTCTTCCTTCTCCTCTTCTCATTTTTATTCTTCTTTGAGTTTTCATTTATGTTCGTATTTTTCAGCACCTCCATTTGAAAGGGAAGGAAATAGAGCAAATAGAAGCAACATAACTTATCCAAATCAGGAATGTCCTTGGACCTGGGACCTAGGTCTTACCATAAAGATCCAGGAGGAGCTAGGATGCAAACTTTCTCTCAGCCCCTGAGAATGCAATAGGTTGGTGGTAATGGTGTGTCTTAGGGGCGTCGCACATAAGTGTGCTTTATGCTGAGCACATTTGGAGTGCTGTAACAGTATTCTAACTCAGGATTTATGTGGTGGGGTCAACCATCATTGGAATGGATTCAATCACTTATTCAGCAGGCAATAGCATAGACCCCTGTCACATTGTCCTTGTAGGAGAGTATTCTATAATGAGAGGCTTTTGATGAGCTTTCCTCAGGAAGAAACTATGGTGCTCTCTGTATCATGGCTGGGCTACATATATGACAGCCACCTTAGCCATGTTAAGTTATGTAGTCCCCTCTGTATCATGTCATGGTTACCTCTATGTCAGTGACAGTAGCCATGTTAAGTTGTGTGCTACCCTCTTTATCATGTCTGGGCTACCTATGTGTTAAGCGAAAGTAGCCTTGTTAAGTTTCTAAGCTTGGACCTCTTTTTGCCCTAATAAATGGTTGGGGATACTTCCAGACCCAAAACTGTTCATACCGACATCCGTCTATATTGCATTTATTGGCCTGACATTATCATCTGTGAACCGAGGTCATCCATGCAGCTCTGCCTCTGCTCTCTGGCCCCAGGTTTGGGCTTGGTGGTTTTGATGTAATATGTTCTGTTTCTTTACTCCTTCTCAAATCCTCGGTCATGCATAAATACTTCAGGAACCAGAGTGACCTGTGACATTGAACATTATTCCTCACAGTTGGCCATGCAGGCTCCTTTGTTATCACTGAAAGTGAATACTACCTGGGATAAAGGTTGAGGAAAGAGAAGGGGATAATAAAAATACATCTTCATTTCAAGTTGATTTTTGTGTTGGAATACCCACTGGAATGCGTTTCTCTCAGGAGTCCATCACCAACACCAATTGTTTGTTTGCTCACAATTCTCAGGACCTTTGCCTTGATATCTTTCAGGAATATTTACTGAAGAGACCCCAGGATAATGAGTGAAACTGAACCACACTGCATTTTGTAACAAAACAGAAAGCAACACCCTAAACAATGCCCTGGTAATCAATGAAGTTTCCAAATCTCTGTGAACTCTAGTGATGTGCTCCCTCTCTTTGCTGATGTGCACCCAGGTTTGAACGTCACTGAAATAGAGGAATGCACTAGGTTGGAACATTTTATTTGTCTAGGATTTAGCAAGTGTTTGCTTAGAAAATATTGCATTTCATGAACATGTTAGACAAAATAGCTGTCTTCAAGGAGCTCACAAACTGAGAGAACATAATAGAAAAGCAGGCCAGGAACAGTTCCTGCGTTTGTGATAGTTTTCCTGATCATGTCCATAGAGCCGTTAGGTGCATAGGTCACAAAGCTCCACCAGTTGTGAGCCATTCTCTGCAACTACTTTGAACTAGAGTACCACATATTCCTGAACTTGACATTTTTGGCAGAAGAAACCTTTATAAACTGTTTGATAATGGAATTTTCACGGGGGATGTGATTATCATTCCCTACTAGGTTCTTTAAGAAATGAATCTGAGAGTTTCCAAGATACACTAGTATATGTCTCTTAGATGGAGTTCGAACTTCTTTATAATTCTTCTCTGTCTGGTTAGACTCATCTGCTTCCTAAAAGACATCTTCCTCTAAACAGTGACGCTCGTGCAATCATCACATATGTTGTGGTTGATATGGACTTGTGTCATGTCCTTAATCTTGGAGAGGTTGAGGGAATACCTGTCAACTTTTAGACGAGGAGAAATGGTTCAGAGACAGTTTTCACAAGAAGGAAACTGTGTGAAGTTGAACATTGCTTCATATTTCCCCTACATAGAGTTCTTTACTGGACTTTGTCCTCCTAAATTTCCTAGGGGTGTAGAAAAATGCTTTAAAGAGGTGTTTTCAAGGCTAAGCTCAGCCAGTCAAATGTACAAGGACCAGCATTACAATTTACATATATGGGATATATGTGTCTGGTTGTATATATGCCATATATGTATATGTATGTGTATAGATACATATATATGTATATGTCTCGCTCTGAGGTTAACAGATTAGGATAGAATTTGCCTGCCTCTGCTTCCCAGATGTTGACATTATATACTACCACCACCATACACACGTTCATTCTCTCTCTCTCTCTCTCTCTCTCTCTCTCTCTCTCTCCATATAATAAGCATAATATTGACATTATTATTGGATTATTAGTTTTTTAATTTTATTTTTACTTAGGGTTTAGTATCTATTGCTATTTATATAATAAATAATGATTCTATTATATAAAATACTAATGTATATGTTTATTTACCTGCATTTATGTCTAGTTAGAGTGTTGGATTCCCTGGAACTGGACAGTTATGAGCTATGAGCTTCAATGTGGTTGCTGAGAATTGAACCCAGGCCCTCTTAAATAGCAGCCAGGGCTCTTAACTGGTGAGGCATCTCTCCAATCCTTTTTCAAAAATGTAATATATTATAATATTGGTTTAATATATGTAATAATATTACTTTATGTAATATGTGTACATTAATATGCATTGGATTATTACATTAATATATTTTCATATTATTTTTGCTTTATTATATCAATTCTATTTATTATTTACCTGAGATATTTTATTATATGGAATAATATAGTATATTGATATTAATATTGGCTTTACATAATATATAATTAATATTGACTTTTATATAATTAGAATATATAATATATATTAGAATATTATATATAAATATATATATAAATATATATTCTAATTATATAAAAGTCAATATTAATTATATATATATATTTATATACCAGTGGGTATGTTGGTGATAGTATATAATCACCATATTGAAAAGTCAGAGCCAGGAAAATTCTAGGCTGATTTGTGGGCCTCAGAGCCCAGTAAGAGACTCTGGTTCAGGAAAGAAGTTGGCCAGTGTCTAAGGTGCAGCACCTGAAGCAGGCATTTGGCCTGCAGATGTATGTGAGCACCTGCAGAGTCATGTATTCTGGTACATAAAGCACACACACAAAAGAGGTATCTTAGCAGCTGAACTCGGTATTTCAATTTAAAAACTGAAATTTTCCTTCCCGATCCCTCTAGGGAGAGGAGCAGCAGTAGGAGATGCTGAAGGGCGTGTCGCTCATTTTTGTAGCATTTTGTAGGTGACCGCCCTTAGTATGCAGAGTTGTCAGTGTCCCATCAGATGCTAGGTGAGCATTGCTTGATGCTAAGTGCTCAGAAGTGGACATTGCTTAAATAAACCCCCACGCATGACAATTATTTGGGGATATATCTTTTTAAACTTATTCTCCTTGAAAAGTGGTCACATAGTTAGGTAAGGGAACAACTCCCAAATTCTAGAGTATGTGAGAATTCATGGTATGATTGTCATTGAATATATCGTATATTTTTAAATTTTAGGACTATATTTTTAGGCGGCACATACACCTAACTGTAGACGTGAAGAATTATGTGGAACTCCTTAGTATCTTTTAGTTTTCTGTTTGAATTTCCGGAGGGCCCAGATGCAGATGTTTTTCATCAAGGGTCACTGTTAGACCCAAAGCTCTTCCCCGGTTAAGATACCATGCATTAGGAAAAGGTCACAGGTGAGGGTGGATTCTCAGAAAAACACAATATGTGGTTGAGATAAATAGGGAAGCGCCCACAGCAATTGTCTCTGATACAAACTGTTTTAAGAAGTATGCCTTCTTGAACTACTGCTCCTTGTTCTCAGTTCCTTTCCAAGTGGTTTTCCTTTCAATTGCTTATGTAATGCTACCAAATGAAGTCTAAAGGAAAGTAGAAAGCCCCTTACAAAGCAGTCTTGACGTCTTATAGTTTCTCTCTATCTTAAATTAAGGACCTACATTATCTACATTATCTAAATGGCATGGACCCGTGCCAACACACTGAAGTAGGCATTGTTGACTCCATGGGTAAAATGTGCCCTCAGAGAAGATCTATTCTTTGCCATCAGACTTTGATTGTATCGCCACTAGGTTCCAGTGGTTGGTTGGCTTTCTCCAGTCAAACTTTATTGGACTGTTCATAAAGGCTTGGCATGGATAAACATCTTGATCTCAGACTCCATTTTTAACAGTAAAGAAAGAACTTGGAATACATTGCAGATATGATTTCAGGACTAAGAGCATCAAAGTCTTTAGATATAAAGATAACCACAGATCAGTGAAGTTACTGAAAAAAATCTCTAGGTTGAGCAGATATGTTCAGTTTATAAATTCATAAGGGATTTATTGTTATAAAACATTTCTTTCTCCAAAAATGCAATCAGGAAAATGTTTTCTCCAGTGCTTGATCCCCGGGTTAAACCCAGATGTGTGCAGTAAGCTAAGCCATGTGGGAAAGAAGACATAAACAGCCATAGTGCCTTTCACGCTGTAGAGCTGTTTTATGGAGGGTTATTTTTGCGGGGTTTGGGGTAGGGGATTTGTTTTGATAAGTGTTTTCTGTGAAATTCAGTCAGGGTTTGGAAGCGCAATCTTTCTCTGCTTGTCTGTTTTCTCAGTACCGACAGAAAAGATACAGACAACTGTCCCCAGAATATTCTGCTTTTATTTTTTATATTATTAATGATTACACCTAGTGATTTACTCATATGGTTCTTAGCAGAACTTGACTTGAGAGTACAGTACTGATCACTTAGGAGGTTTCCACAGTTCGCTGAATGAATGAAATGTTCTTCAGCCAGTTTACCTAAATGTGTCATTAAGATGGCTCGGGGGGGGGGTGGAATTCATTTTTTTCTGTTTGATTTCTAGACAATGCAATATTCTAATCAGCACATATCTGCTAACATATTCTCTGTCTTTCCACACTCAAAAATAGAAGACTAGTAGCTGTCCTAATATATGCCATCTTCCATTTTTCTCATAACTCGTGGTCTCTTGATAAAACTGTGAGAAATTGTGCCTTTAGTGACATTGAGGTTACGCCCTAACAATATTGTGAAAATCTGAAGAAGTCAGCAGTCAGAACTACATTGCATGCGCCTAGCCTGCTGTGCCCAGCTTCCACTGCAGGTCACTGCGCAGATGTTAGTCATTCTGCCTGAGACCCAAAGACAGACTCAGAAGTCTCAGGACTGGGGTTAGCTGCCTGTGCTCAGTGTCATGGGAGAGTGTCTAGCACATACTATTAGACCCAGAAAAGCCTAAAATTCACAACTGCTGTGTAGTGCTCACCTTTGTATGTCCATGATACATACTGAGCAGTTTATAAGTCACCCCACCCTCAGCCAGGGACCATTTTATTATAAAGGGTCTGGCCTAGTGCTTCCTCATAAATAGTAAGCATTTAAACATGATGCTTGTCATAATAAGAATGATTATGATGATATCTGAAACATGGTAGATTTGATTTCTGTAAAAATATAATGGTAGGCTTGACATTCTGGGACACTATTGCAATTCCTAGAGTCAAGTGGATATTTAAGCAGGATCATGGGGTCAAGGCTTTTCTGTCTCTAAAAACAAACCATAAAACAACGGCAGTGAAATTTACTCATAATGTAATGCACCTCCAAACATAGAAATAAGCCCTCACAGGATTATACTCATCTGAACATGGTTCTTTTTTGCTTTCAAACTGAGTAAGAATCTAAATAATCCTCTGGCATTTAGATGGGCTTGTCAGCCTTGCTGCAGGATGAGAACAGCCACAGGTACTAGCAGCCACCACCGCCGCCTTGCACACCACGAGTAAGAGAACACTGACCCTGCAGAAAATGCCTGCACGCTGTGCTTCCTGCTGTCTATTGACCTTTAGCTATGTAAATTGAACTGGGGAAACCTGCTTTAAATTATCCATGCTTATTTCTTTTAATAATTTATGATAATGTAACTTCTTTTTGAAAATATTAGAAATGTCAAATAACTTAGTCACCATATTCAAATCATCCTTTAAAGAGCAGTGCTTTTTTGTTTGGTAAATGAAATAAGAAATTCACCTGTGTTTATTTGTTTACTTATTATGTGTTCATTAATGTCCTTTCCCCCACCTACACTTCTATTTTGTGGAGTCATCTGAACGCAGTAAAACTAAGTAGGAGAGATTGTAGTCAAGGTAGAAAGTCCCCTTTGGTTTCTATCAAGACCACTTTCATGAGTTCATGACCTAACCTTTTGTGAGCTCCTCTGGAAATTTAGGCTCACAAGTATAATTAAGTTAAAGATTTTGATATATTATCATTCTGGGTTACCCATGAAGGACCTGGATCCAATGACAAGAGCTCTTACAAAAGCACAGAGAGTACAATCTGTGGAGAGACAGACAGACAGACAAACGGGCAGACAGGCACTGAGAGCCAGGGAGGCAGGAAGACAGAGATGGAGGCAGAGAGAACATTATAGGAAGACAGAAGGTGATAGATGAAAGCAATGCAGATACAAGCCAAATACATTGCAGAGCCCTTAAGATCTAGAAAATGAAAGTAAGAATTTGCTTTATTTGTAAGATCAAGAGCCTTGTGTGTTATTCCTGTTTTGTTTGCTGTAGATGAGCCCTGTCACAGGACATGATCTTTTCTAATTGTATTTTATACACAATCACCGCTTTTATCTATTTTGTATTTATTCTTTGAAAATCTTATTGTAACATGAGGACCTGCTTGTTGGGGTTTCTGTTCTGCCGGGTTCCCACAGCTGGTAAGCCCCAAAGAAAATCACACAGAGGTCTCCATAAGTTATAAACTGATTGGCCTATTAGCTCAGGCTTTGTATTAGCTCTTATAACATATATTAATCCATTATTCTTATCTATGTTAGCCACATGGCTCAGTACCTTTTTCAGCAGGGCAGGTCACATCCTGCTTCTTTGGTGTCTGGAGAGGACTGCAGAAAGAGCTTCCTTCTTCCCAGAATACTCCTGTTCTCTTGCCCTGCCTCTACTTCCTGTCTGGTTGTCCTGCCTATACTTCCTGCCTGGCTACTGGCCAATCAGCATTTATTTAAAACATAATTCACAGAATACAATTGTCCCGCACCATTTTATAGATAAATGCAATGCATTATGATTCTATCCATTCTGACTTTCTTATTCCAATTCCTCCCACACCTCAACCACCATCCTGTCCCTCTCCCATCTTCCTGTTGCTGTCCTCTTTGTTATATATCTCCCACTCAGTCTGGTTGGTGCTGCTCATTTGTATATGATTGTAGGGCCACTCCCTGGAGCAGAGGTAATCAACAGGCACCTGAAGAGAACTGACTCCCCTTTCCACAGCAGCCATCAGCTGCTGGGGGCTCCTCAGGTAAAGGTGAGCTCCCTGAGTGCCTCCCAATGCCTGTCTTGAATACCAGTTCCTTGGTCTACTGCAGATTTGCACAGACCATTCAGTTACCTTGACTTTGTGAGTGCAAGAGTCTTGTGTCCAGAAGACACTATTTCCCAACAGTCCTCTTGGCTATATGGCTCCTAGAAAATGTTTGCTCCCTCTTCCATGATGTTCCTTGAGCCATCTGGAGAGGGGTTCTGGACAATCTCTTTTGTGTACAAAGAACTCTGAAGCTAAGAGAGACCAAAGCCCCACAATTGTTTTCTTATACATGATTATAATTGGACTTCAAAGTATCATTTGCTAATGCCACATTCCAAGGACCTTCTTCATGTCATGGAAAAGAAACCCATGTTCTGTCCAGGGGGCAGAAGAGTCAACCCAGATGATTTCCAGCCATCTGCTGTCACCTGAGGACTGATTTAAAGGATCCTGCATTTGTGCGCATTAGCTAGTCAGAATGCATAGTCTTGTTTCCAGTAGTACCTGTGGTCCCTTACATCAGCAGTGGAGAAAAACACTGCAGGAATGCAGGCATCGGAGCTGCAAGACAGGCATGCAGAACATGTGAGAAGATAGTCTTTGTGATTCTACATGTGAGTGCATGCAGCACGTTGCTGGAGCCCATGCACATGTGTGGTGTGAAACCATGCTCATGGTTGAGTTTCCCAGAGGACAGGACAGTGAAGCTAAGGCCTGTGGGAGGGGCAGGAGTTTGCTCAGTGAGGAAGTTGAGAAGAGACCCCATGAGATCCTAGGAAGAACAAGCAGGTGGTGACAGAAACTGTAGTTCATCATTTTTCTAGGGAAAGGAGCGACAGTGTCACGTACCTCAACCTTTGAACTAAAGGAGCATGAAATGCTCTATGCCCCTAAACATTAAAATGTTTTCTTTTAAAAGAAAGGAAAACAAACCAAACACACATTCATTCCTCCATTTAGATACTGATCCAGGTGCTAATTTGCATTAGTAAAGATGCCACTGAAAGGCATCCAGCAGCCTATTTGCCAGTAAGGCTTTTCTTCATTTCAGACAGCAAGGCTGTGGTCGCCCAGTTTGTTGTTATCTGCTCCAGTAGGTTAGCACTCTCTTAGAGTTCACAAAATGAGACTCAATTGGCCTTGTACCCAACAGGTGCTCCATTAAGGACTTGAGTGCAGTTAAGTCTTCCTTTGGGATGGATACTTTTACAGCCAATAAACCTGGCCTTACTAACTCCCAGCCAGCTTGCGTGCCATACCAAAGCCTTTAATGCAAGCAATGGACACCCAGTAGAAACCCTCCTTAGGTTTCTACAGTCAATATTGACATAAGAGCTCCCTCTTCAGAGAGCGTGAGCTGCAGTATTCTGTTAGATGCTCTTGGACAAAGGTGATGGTTGTGACCAGCATAATCTGGACAGGGAACTGGAAGGTTAGCTTCATAAATTGCTACCTGAAATGAAAGAGATCCACTGAATGGCTTTTAAACTAATATCCAGAAATATTAGTCATCAGGCACAATATCGAATGTGTGTGTCCACAAGTTAATATCTCTGATTTAAATGCTCACCAATTTAATGAAACATTAAAATTGTGTTGTGGAGTGAGAATGATATTTTCAATTGTGACCAAATGTTCTTTAATACTTTAAGGGAGGCAAAGTGAAAAAAAAGAATTATAATAATATTCAGTAAGGAAATTATTTGAACACTAATTTTGTAAATATATTGATTTTGGATGAAATGCTATCGTAAATTTATCAAGATATATGTATGCGTCCCTCAGTAATGCAATCTCTATATCCTTAGTAAAATAACTCATTGTAAAAGTCCCTTTTAAAGACGTAATGACCAACCACTTGGAAAGCTCAAATAGCTAGTTCTTTGTCGCTGGGTTCTATGGGAGAACACTCTAGATAGAGGATGAGAATTGAAAAGCAGGACTTGACTATACATGAAAGACCAAAAACCATTTCTTTTGTCCTTTTCCTTGTTTTTAGGTTGTTATTAAACACATTTTAAACTGACTGAGTACCAGAGCGTGCTAACCCTGGAGCACCCCTAAATCCATTCCCTTCAACTCCAGTGTGAACGTGAAAGCCCTGGACCCCCTGCTCCTCCTAGACAAATATGTCCACACTGTTGACAAAGCAAAGCATCTTTTACAACCATCTGCATAAAGCCTTTCAATGACTGTTCTCCCATTGCCTGTAGTCGCTCTTGCAAAATGAGTCTCATGGATCTTATTTGAAAGGGTTTGCTGTATATTATATGTATTCAACAAGTTGACATAATTAGATGGTTATCTGTCCTACAATATTTCTTAAGCCTATTAATAGATAATAGACCAGACGTATTCGGTCATGCTAGTTGTATTTTTTTCGTCTCCGAAGCATCAATCAGTGCCTAGGGTTCAAGGAAATCTCATCCTGTGGCAAATGTTGGCCTGATCAAAAGTTCCATAATTGTAAACATGAAATTCCTTCAAAATTTGACCCCTCACTTTTAGCTTGTCCTCATATATCAATGTCAGTAGGTATGTTCTACTTTACATAAAGAGCCAGCTGCAGGAAACTTTTTTAAAAAAACCTATTTGCTTGTTTTCCTCCTGGGGGATATTTCTGTTTTGCATAGTTACCCCCTTCATGCAAGCTTTCCTGCAGAATATTTGGATTCCTTCCCTCCACTGTGTTCTCTGACCCTCACATACCTGTCACATCCAGTCTTTGCCATCCTTCACAGCTGTCTTTACACCCAGCCATCACCCCAGTGGTGTGCTTATCTCTACTATGAAATCCACATTTCCTTGTACTCAGAATGTGAATTGGGAGTTAAGACAGATGTCAGTCTCATGGACCTCAGGTCAGTGTCCTTGCCACCATGCTGCTGACAACACTGTTCCTTCCCAACAGACAGAGTGAAGGTAAGGTGACATGGCTGGGAGGCACACCTTTGCTGTAAGTGTGGCACATCTGTGCCAACCTCAGGACCTTTCACCTACAGTCCATCCTAGAGAAATCCAGTAAGCTGACTCGACAATTATGTAATTAATCAGTTTAATGTAGTCTACCATTAATTTAATAAGGCCATGAAGAAAATTTTAAAATGTGTTTTGAAGGGAAGAACAAGGTGTACAATAAAGAAGAAAAGTGCTAGACTACATTTCATTTGATGTATAGTTTCGGGCCTTTTGTCATTGTGTGTGTGCATGCGTATCTGTGTGTGTGTGTGTGTGTGTGTGTATGTGTTTGTGTTTGTGTACACAGAACAGAGGTCGATCTATTGTTATTTAGTAGCCATACAAATTGTTTCTTTTTATTCTCTCATAATTTTTTATTTCATTTATGTTTTATTTTACAAACCAACCCCAGTTCCCTCTCCCTTCCCTTCTCCCTTTCCCACCCCCACATCCACTCCTCAGAGGTGGGTAAGGCCTTCCTAGGGGAGTCAACAAAGACCGATATACCAAGGTGAGGTAGGTCCAAGACCATCCCCCCCACCCCCTGTATCAAGGTGAGCAAAATATCACACCATAGGGAATGGGCTCCAAAAAAAGCCGGCTCATGCCTATGTAAGTCCTGGTCCCTTTAGCACCAGCCCTCTCCCTACAACCTGTAACTTGCAAGATAGACTAAGCTGGTAACAGTCCTAGGTCCTGCCCTTTGCTTCCCCGCCATGAAAGTTAGATACTTACTCCACCACACATGAGTTCCAGACAAAACTCAGGTCTCCATGTTTACAGTTCTGTAGCCCAGCGGATGTTTTATTTTACAGTGTTGACAATATGTGAACCTGTTTTATCAGGCCAGGTATAAGCTCATGAGAAACACCATATGCATTATAATTGACATTTGGATGTAAATACTGAATCTGTAACTCTGCAATGGATTTTGTCAGGCATCTAGGAATATCACAAGTGATTTTACTGTGGATATGCATTTTCTGTTCTCTGTCAAGAAAACATGCTATTCAATGAGCCAAATATGTGAATTTAGTGACAAATTAAAGTGTTTTGGATGGATGTAATAAAACATAAAATAAGAAATGGAAAAATGGGAGTGTTGCTCTAAAATTCATAGAGGTTTTCCTGTGTTATCTGCCCCTTTTTATACGGCATAGTAAAGTTGGAAGTAAAAGTGGAATAGCACCTCTCTCAATGATGCTCATCCTAGTCGCTGACATGTTTAAAATCAGATATGCATGGTGTGTCTACTCACCTGTATACATAGCCTTTCCCAACTAATACACTAAATGATAGCATAATCTATTACAATAAGTGAATTAATTTATAGTCTCATGTTAATCCTTTGTCTGCTAAAAAGAAAACTCAAAAAAATCTTTTCAGTGAGGGGAATTATAGGCTCCAGTCCTTGAGTGATTCCCTGTCACTCGATGTGGAATGGCTGCAGGTATTCATGAGGTACAGTGATAAAGCCGCGTCCGTACAATGTGCAATGGTAAATCAGGGTCATGGGCATTGCCATCTCACTAAACAGTTGTCATTGCCTTGGTGTGGGATTCCCCTCTGTATGCTGTGATTACCACTGGTCAATAAAGGAGCTGCTTTGGGCCTATAACGGAGCTATAGGAGAACAGAGGTAGGTGGGGAAAACTAAGCTGAATGCTGGGAGAAAGAAGGCAGAGTCAGAGAGAAGCCATGCAGCCCTACTGGAGCCAGACGAAACTTTAGCTGGTAAGCCACAGCCACGTGGCGATACACAGATTACTAGAAATGGGTTAAATTAAGATGTAAGAGTTAGCCAATAAGAAGCTAGAGCTAATGGGCCAAGCAGTGATTTAATTAATACAGTTTCTGTGGGATTATTTCAGGGCTAAGCGAACCAACAGGAACCAACCAGTGGCTCCTTCCCTCCAACATTACTTAGTGTTTAAAACTCAGAATCCTAGACTTTTCACAGAATGCTTATGAAATCCATGTGAGCTATAGTTCCTTTCACTGATGCTGAGCACTCAGTTTATCAATCTTTCTCTTCCTATAAACTGATATGATAAACTCAGCTCTGTCAGACCCCCCCCCCACGCTTCCTTACCTACAGTGAGCTCCCTTCTACTACAGTACAGTCTCGGTGGCTTCTTTGAGCTCTTTTCCTACAAAGATTCACGTGGAAGCAGATCTCTGTACTGTTATTTCAGTTTCAAACTGATAGCATGCCTAGAAAATATGAGAGGATTATTCACAACTGTGATACAAAAAATAAACTTCACCATTGAGCTGTCAGTCAGTCACAGAGGCATGAGTGGATTTGAGGGACAAGTCATCAATGCAAAGGCATGCAAGAGTCAGTGAATTCTACTGTTAGAGGTCATTATACCAGTGGGTGGATGTCACTGTCTACGTCTGTAAGAAAAGATACAGGAAGAGCGAAAGATGTCGAATTATGTGTCATTTTTCTTTAAGCCGTGGTCAGTTGTTTATATCACAGAAGCACACTGTTTTGCTCTTTTAACTTGAACTCACAGAGTGAAGGATTCATGAAAGGTGTTAGAGGCAGGAATCATGTGTCTTGAGGATTTAGTAGTTGTCTTGTTGCTGGTCTAGTGCTTGACTTCATCATTATTTAGTTTCTCTCTGCTCACATAACTTCATTTTGACTCTATCACAAGACTAAGTGAATTTACCTTGAATATCTAATGCATTTGGCATGTTAAAATTCTAACATCAAAATTATAAACGAGCACAGATTTCCAATATTCTCCACAAATAGAATTTGAAAATGAATATGTTGGAGTTTCAGATTACTTTTTCCAAGTGGCACAATTTAACTTTTTACTTTCCTATTTTTATATGAATTTAATTCCACTATAACATGGTAGCAATTTGATTACCACATTGAACCGAAAATATTGGAATATGCTGGATCCAATCAGAGTTCTGTGAAAGTAAGCTCTTATTAGCAAAGTTTGCATTTTTATTTCTTCTAAGAACAATGTTTAAGGTCAGAAGACAAGCTTTGCTGGAAAGATAAATTACATAGGAAAATGGGGAGGCTATGTGGTCTGGATGTGCACAGCATAGAGTTACCAGAGATCAATGTCAACAATAACCTTGTAAATGGTAGAAAATAAAAGCAATGAAACAATTTGACCACTCACCTATCAAACGAGGAAGAGGGTTGTAGAGAGCTCATTTACTTTTATGTAATAAACACACACATACACACACACACACACACACACACACACACATACACAGATATATAATTGTCTCAAAAAGCTCTATATCAACTTTTTAAAGTTTTTTATCTTATGACCATTCTCATAACCTTCCTAAAATTAATAAGTTCCTGTCAACTGAAATTGATTCTAATTTTAAATCCTATCTTTGGATTTACCTATTGCTAAGGATATTCAGTATTACTCTCCTTAATGAAAAAAAAAATCTAAGGAAGTAAACTCGTCTTATCTAGCGCTTATTAACTACAAACCTTGCTGCTCCAGAGAGGTCTATGGAACATTCAGTTGAAACCATGTTGGATAAAATACATTTGAAAGACAACACTGGCATGTATCACTGTATTTCCATTTCTGACTGTCAGCAGAAATCAGAGCCAACACTGTCCCTCTGTTTGAGTATTCTATTATGGACAGAATGAGCGATGCTGGGACATACATGCTGATTTAGTGTGGTACTGACGAATCCATTCAGGTCCTATGATGTGTCGTTTTTCACCTCTGCCTTATCAAGGTGTTTCAGCTGTGCCCAAACCAGCCCTGGTAATTGCTTTAGTTGCTTGTGGCAAAGTTATGTCAATGTCAATCCCTAAATGACTTTTGACTGTTTCACGTCAGATGTTCTCTACAAAGGAAAACAGAGTAGGCCAGTTTTCATGCCTGGGTGTAGGTTTTACATCGATGTCTAAAGAGACAGACACTGTTTGGTTCTCCCAGTCATAGATTAAATGCAAATGCTCATAATTTATGCTTTTAAATGAAGAAAATGTGAGTTCTGAGTTTCCTGGATAGCTTTATCCCCTTGAACGAAGGGCCTCTGAACTGACCTTGTTAAGCTATTCATTCAAATAGATCCAAGATACTTTATAAACCAAGAGTACATAAGGAGCAGTGCTGACAGACCTGGAGGAGTAGAAATAGAACGAGAGAGTCTGGAGATCTCACTGAGACATTGATGGAGAGGAAGAGAGAGATGCTGGGAGGATAGGGTGGAGGATGTTGTCTTGAAAAGGGTCTCGTAAGCAAATAGAAGGTTCTTCTGGATGTTCAACATCAAATGAGATTGTGATTCCAAGTGTATCTTCATTGTGTTTATAGTTAGATAGGTCAGTGGTATGAAAGAAAGAGACACAAGGAAAGTTAGTGGAGGTAAGAGTAGGGGTCGTCGTGGTTTTGAAATGAGAAATGAGGCAAAGCCTTCATCAGTCCATTTATGCAGTCCAAGCATTGCATGAATCGTGCCCTCTCAGTCCACTTCACACTCACATACTCGTCTGATTTAAAATTTCTGCTTTCTTTGTATAGAGTATAGGTAAGCATATTTTAGATTGTCTCTTTAGGTAATTGTAGACACAGAGAATATATTCTTTGCTATTCTTTCCGCCCCCCATTCTTTAAACACTCAGCTTTATTATGTTTTTTTTAAATGCTTTTATTGAGCTATATATTTTTCTCAGCTTTCCTCCCTTCCTCTCCCCTTCTCTCTCCCTCTTCCTTGGTTCCCATGCTCCGAATTTATTTAGGAGAACTTGTCTTTTTCTGCTTCCCATGTAGATTAGATCCATGTCTGTCTTTCTTATAAACCTCTTTGTTGTATAGGTTTTCTGGAATTGTTAATTGAAGGATGGTTTTTCTTTGTTTTGTGTCTAAAAACCACTTATGTGCGAGTACAAATGATATTTGTCTTTCTGGGTCTGGGTTATCTCACTTAATATGACGTTTTCTAGATCCATCCATTTGCCCACAAATATGGGTGTGTGCTGTGTAGTACTCCATTGTGTATATGTACCATATTTTCCTTATCTGTTCTTTGGTAGAAGGGCATTTATGTTGTTTCCAGGTTCTGGCTATGACAAACAATGCTGCTATGAACATAGTTGAGCACATGTCCTTGTGGTACCATTGAGCATCCTTTGGATATATACCCAAAAGTACTATTGCTGGGTCTTGGGGTAAGTTGTTTCTTAATTTTCTGAGAAATCACCACACTGACATCCAAAAGAGGTTGTACCAGCTTGCATTCCCACTAGCAATGCAGGAATGTTCCCTTTTCCCCACAACCTTTCCAGCATAAGTTGTCATCAGTGTTTTTGATCTTGGCCATTCTTATAGGTGTAAGATGGAATCTCAGAATTGTTTTGATTTGCATTTCTCTGATGGCTAAGGATATTGAACATTTCCTTAAGTGTCTTTCAGGCATTTTAGATTCTACTGTTAAGAGTTCTCTGTTTAGGTCTGTACCCCATTTTTTATTGGATTATTAGTTCTTATGATGATCAGTTTCTTGAGTTCTGTGTATATTTTGGCGATCAGCCCTCTTTTTGATGTGGGGTTGTGAAGATCTTTTCACATTCTATAGGCTGCCATTTTGTTTTGTTGATGGCATCCTTTGCTTTACAGAAACTTCTGAGTTTCAGGAAGTCCCATTTATTAATTATTTCTCTCAGTGTCTGTGCTACTGGGGTTATATTTAGAATGTGGTCTCCTGTGCCAATTTGTTCAAATTTACTTCTCACTTTTTCTTCTATGTGGTTCAGTGTGGTTGGTTTTATGTTTATGTCTTCAGAGTAACACAAAGCTCATTTATACTTGGATATTAGTAAATAACATCCTAATATGTCTAAGCCCCTGTAATGTTATTGATATCATGTAGTAACTGCTTAAAAATTCTCCAAACAATGGAGGCCGGCAACAATCTAACATCCATGTGGCATTGGTTCACCATCGATAGAATTAGTGAAGACTAAATCCTACCTCATTGTATAGACAGATCAGCAGGCTGGTGCAGAAGGACAGAGTAGTTTAAACAAAGAGCTAAATCTGCAATACTATGTCAATTCTAAAACTTCATAGCCTGGCAGAATTAATTTTAGAGGATAGGATTCTTCCTATAAAATCTATCAATTTGTTAAATAATTTTTCAATTGTAGATTGCTCATAGAGTGGATAATATTGATATAGCTCAATGCATTTGTGTTAATATTTAATTTAAATTTTATATTTTATTAATTTATGTGGTTCAAAACATTAAAATAAATACTGGAACTGTTAAAAGAAATACCTTTCCTACCTTTGCTTGATAGATCTTATAGTAATTCCAGCTACTCCTTCCCAGAAGACAACTATCCTGCTTCAGTATGTTTTAGGTGTCACTATAGACAGACACCTAGGAAGGTCTCTCTGTATCCTGGGCTTCTCTGTTGTCTCTGGATTTTATGCAAATGATGTGCACACCTCACTCTCTCAGTGCTCACCTTTTCTCTCCCATTGGCTGTTAGCTTTCCCAGTGCATCCATAGAGATCCTTGCTCTTGCTTGCATATACAGGGCCTTCTATTGCTTGGTAGATTGCTGTCTTCTCTATTAACCTGTTAAAAATGCAGAATTGGTAATTCTTTATTTTTTTTACAGTAATTGCTCTTAGATACAATGCTGTGTATGTGTGACTATAGTTATAGTAGAAATTTGAGGTGTATTTTCAGTACTATAGCTCCTCAACCAGCCGTGTTCTTGAAGCATATTTATGCCACCTGACTCTCACAGAATTAGGGCTGGGTCTGGTAGGCAGTCTAACGTTTTTGCTTATGGCTAGTACTAGTGTGTCAGGTGACAATTACATATGAATAAGAGTAAGTAAACAGACGTGGCAGCGCTCAGAAGCTCTTCTATACATTTACTGGTCATCTGGTCTCTGTCTTTGTCAATTCCTTCATGCTTACCTACAATGTTCAGGAAGTGCTGCCGTATAGTTGCTGCCATTCTGACCCAATAAAATTACCTTATTATCCTTGATGACCCGTACATCAGATGGAATGTCAAAGCTCCATGGTGCAGCTCTTTACTCCTTCTGGAAGGCTTCTAAGCTTCTGAACAAGTCAGAAAGAGGGCAAAGTGGCTACACAGGCCCAGTCTGGACTCCTGCTCTACCTAGAATGCTATTCCTAAAATGCTCTACTTTGATTTCTGCATAGACGGTCTACAGTTTTCCCAGAGTGCAAAAAAAAAAAAAAAAGCCACCCATTCTGTGCTCCTTGTTTCGTTGCATGGGGATGGAGTGGGTAGTGTCTGCATGGCTGGAAGTTAATTAGAAGATGTTAAAAATGCTATGCTTGGTGCAGTTCTCCTGTTAAATGGAGCCATGAGAATGTGTCTTTTTAGCTGTAGATAAATACTTGATTCAGCCTAGTGTACTGTGGGCCAGTAATGGTGAACAGAGAAGTTTAAATCCATCAAAAGAAAATGATCACCAGTAGGGCGTGGAGTGGTAGGCACTGTTAAGCTGATTTATGGGCAGCTGGTGTGACTAACTGTGGTCCATCCTGGCAGAGTAGAAGATTTGCTCCTGAATCTGTATCTAGACATGCTGAGAAGAGTGTGCATTTATTTTTAGAATTATATCCCTATCTTGCCAGCTCCTGTTGGCTTCAACCTAGATTATCTCCAAAGGTCATCTTGTTCCCTAGACACATGGGTGTTGAAACTGCAGAAGACAGAAAATTCTTTATGGCTGTATGCACTCTTCCACGATTCTATCCCGAATGGCATATCCATCCAGTCAGGAACCTCCAAGTCTGGAGACTTATGTTCTTTCTAAATATTTGACATTTCCTTTACCTTAGCAACTTGTTGCTTGACCAAAGCTGTTACTAAGATGGATACGTATATAGTGATTCAAAATTTTTCACAGAAGTTTTCATTTTGTATAATTTTGTGGCCTAAGTATTATAAGTAGGGAAAAATCAGCGGAACTGACAGTTTCCACAACACGCATCCACACAGATAACTATTAGAAAAGGTCAAATGGTATTTGTAGCTGCAGTGCAGGCCTTCTAAGGGGTTGAACGAAGCTTCTAGATGGCAGACAGAGAGAAGTGACATGCAGAAAATGTCATATGACTGACTGACTCTTAGCAAGTAGGAAGTATGTACAAAAATGAAAGGGGGATATTATGAATTGAATAGTGTCCTTGAAATTTATATGAAGTCAGCATGCACAATGCATAGAAGGGGAACATGTTCAGAATGTGACTGTATCTGCCTAGAGGTTATATTCAGAGAAGTCCTGTTAAAAATAGACCAGGGAAGTGGTTCCTAATTCAATGGGACCTAAGTCATTGAATCAGTCTTTACAGAAAAGGCTAAAATAGATGCTGAGTCATGGTTGGAGGGTGAGGTGAAGAGATTTAGTGAAGGTGCTTTTCTGAGAGCCAAGCTGAGAGGCCTGGCACAGGTCCTTGCCTTCTTGAGATGGAGCCAAATCTGCTGACACCTTTGTTTAAAGGTCTAGTTCCCCATGCATAGAAGTGTATAGATGTTTCTATTATTTGAGCCGTCCAATTTTGGAGGGCTTAGCTATGATGACTCTAGTAAACTAAGAGAGTAGCATATTGAGCAGAAGACATCATCAAATAATCTGACATTAGTTAGAGGGGTGTGGTCAGAATGTGAGATTCCTAAATAAATAGAAAATGTGACAGAAAGAGGAAGAGAATAACATTGGGTCTTACAAGACCATGCTGTTGGCCTAGGAGTAAGGGTCTATAAGCAAGGCATATCGCGTGACAGAAAAGAGGCTCATGTGGGCCACTCTGGTCACAGGAGGAAGCAGCTCTGAACTGGAGGCAGGTTATCAAGCCTTTTCCAAATGCTTCAGTTCTTAATTTATGACCTCAGAATCTGAGGGGATCAGTACCTGGAAGTGTTAGTTGCTCATGTGTCTACTCTCTGCGAGTTTCACTGTAGGCAACAGGGATCCATTAAAAGCTCTAGTCACTGTTGTGACAAGAGTTTTGCTTGACAATGCTTGTTTGGATCAAGGGGTCCTAGACTAGCAAGTCTTGGGAAGCAGTTGGCAAAATTCAATGAAGAAATCCTATGCTTTTTAAAGATGTGCCTCCTTTTGCTATATTCATGGGAGCCCAGGAAGGAGAGGGGGGGAAGGGAAGCAGAGAGGCAAGAAGGGAGAAGAAATGTATTGGCTTTGAGTTGAGACTAATGCAGTGAATAATAGGGGAATGGCTGTCTGCATAACTTTTATAATAAACTTGGTTCTGTATTTGTTGACTTTGGTTTTTAAATAGAAACATTAACTGCATTCTATATAGTATGTTAAATATTCTAAATTTTGAGTTGACAGTTCATCGCAGTGGTTATTTTCATTGAGGCCACAATTGAAACCACGTACTGAGAAAAATAACACCTCCATGTGAGATTAGAGAGTTTTATTCCTGCAGTTTTCTCTCAATTGTAATTCTAATAAATCTTCTTGGTTCCTCAAAAAATAATAAAAAAAATAAAATGAAAAGAGTCAGGAAAAATGACCAAATAGAAATCCAAATGCCTAAGCCAAGTGGTGCTGGCGCATGCTTTTAATCCCAGCACTCGGGAAGAAGAGTTAGGTCCAGATCTGTGAGTTCTAGGCCAGCCTGGTCTACAAGAGATATAGTTCCAGGCTAGGCTCCAAAGCTACAGAGAAAGTCTCTGGTCTCAAAAAAGCAAAACAAAACAAAGCATTAAAAAAACAAACAAACAAACAAAAAAAACCCTGTCTTTTCTATGGTGTGGCAACATTCTAATTCCAGAAACTAAGATTTTTTTCATAAAGCTAAAGGTAATTTAGTTACAGATATTCCAATGGTTATTTTTCTAGTTATATATTTTATGTATACTTACAGCATATTTTGTGGGTTAGAGCTTTTTTGTTTGAAAATATATGAATTTACTGCTGCCATGCAACTTAATAGCAAAACCTAGGGATTTTGTGTACAGGTTTCTGAACACTTGTCAAACTGATTGAGGAAGATATGGGGAGAGCCGTCAATAGAAACTGGAGGCAATAATATAGAGAAATCAATTTGGATGTCCTATGATATTAAATAAAACTTCATTACATTATGTGAGTCAGAGAGATGAAGCCATCAATCTTCATGTGTTACCTACAGTGGTAAAACATGCCTGAGAAATCGATGAAAGATTGATATTTGGTTATTTATCATGACAATTTCAATGCTTTCTCTGGAGATTTTAAAGAAAGCAATCCATTTTAAATGTATTTCATAGGCAAAGGATACTCCACCTATGATCTGATATTGAGAATTGCAGAGAAGGTCTAAATTTTCTGTAGCTTTTACTTTCCCCCGAAGAGATACTGATGGTCCATGCTGCTGGCCAGATTGTTTATTGCCTTTATCCGTTGATATATGCTACAGGTTTCATTGATTTTTAGCTGTGTTATGCCTGCAAGATTCATTTTTCTATTTTCTTTGACTTTAACTTTTAGTATCTTTTTTCGACAGCCACTTAATTGTATTGATTTTTTTCTAGGCCAGTTATAATTTAGAAAAGAGCATTTTAGTGTATTTTGTTTAGAAAATATTGGCCTCAGTGGCTTACAACTGGCAATATTCTGAAGAGCTGAGCCACAAACACCACTAATTCACTGGGCAGATGGCTGCGGTAATGGGAAGACAGTAATCAAAGGGTGTTGTTCACTCCCTGTCTTCAGATGCTTTCCCTGGGAGATAGATTGGCAAGCTGACAGTGGGCCCCCAAGCCAGTTTATGCGACAGTGTCTTCAGGTGCAGAAGGAAGGGAGGTGAGGGGCAGAAAGAGGAGTTAAACTGTAATATCGTGCAAACAATTGTTCCAAGTGATACTTCCCAGTTTTAATGTCTCGCCTGGGCTGGAAAACATTGAGTTACACTGGACAGTGTCTTAAGTTCTCCTCTTTCTTACGGTCTAGGATCCCAACCATGGAATGGAGCCACTTACAATATGTGGGTTTTCCCCTTTCAATTAACCCGATAAAGATCTTACCCAACAGGGATGCCCATAAGCCCTTTTCCCATGTGACCCCAGATGTCATCATGTTGACAGCTGGGCTTAATCATCTATTCTTTAGCAGTGATTGCTTTGTGTGGAGGCATGATTGTTTTTGAATGTTTTGACAAAAGATTTCATGTACTGACATTCCTGAAGCCAAGACAAATCAAACCTTCAGCATTAAAAAGAGGAATAGAGGTAATTCTCCACAGTGTCCCTATGCTCAGAGTTGTAGAAAATCACTTTTCCAAGGAAAGTTTTCAATTTGATGCTTTAAAAATTCCTTAATCTTTAACATATTTGATATTTAGAACTCAGCATTTGTTGAAATCTATAAATTCCCTCTTAAAATGGACCATCATTCAACAAGAGAAGAAATGGTCTAGATAGACAGTAAGAGCTTAAGCTTTGTCTAACTCATAGAAGTCATATTATTAATTGGCGCATAGACATGTGTTGTGACTATTATCTAGGGAATGCAGTCATTAGACTGTTGCAAGTAGAAAGTCTGACTGTGCTCTTTCCCAGACACACAGAGAGTATAAATTTTATAGTAAGTAAACATGGAAACTTATATTTTCATACTTCCAACCCGATATTAAATACTTTTTCCAAGTTATCCTTAGCTAACAGATGTGTGCTGTCTTAAGATTCTGCTTTTTCTCTTTTTAGGCACAGGAATATTTGGCACTGCTTCATCGCTTTAATCTGGATTCCATTTGTATTTGAGAATTAACCTTTGACTGTGTAGTGAGTTCCATACATCCGTCTTTGCTTCTTACTCATAGTGTGATGGCCTTGTGCTCTCTACTCAGCTGCCACTCAGACACACTTCACTCTCCCCCTCCCCCTCCATTCTGCTGCCAAGGCGTCTCCAGGCCTGTTGCTCCAGTGCCCACCTGCATGTCAGTAAACAGCAGTCGAAGCAACAATGTGTGTGTGTGTGAGAGAGAGAGAGAGAGAGCCACAAAAAGGCTCATGTACTGTACATATATGTTCTTTAAAATATTACACTTATGTTTTAGCTATTAATACTATTTAATTTCTGCCTTGAAAGACTACTTATATAGATATGTATTAATGTTACAATCTTAAGAAAATTCTGTCTTATTTATAGATCAATGCTTTTATATATCTTGGAAACGTGGTTGTTATTTCTAACCATGACTTCATAGGTCTTCATTAACATTGAAATAGTTGACATTTTCTGATGACTCAGTGAGTATAGAGATAGCAAAGAAGAAAAATGAAAATGTGTCTGTTTTTGATACCTCCAGATTAATTGGATGACTGTTGTCTTCTGAGTCTCTAGGCCTTAGGATGGTAACTGAGAGTTAGTTGGCAGTTTCTAAATAAGTATAAACTATAGGCAAAGTTTGTCCTGATCTGGTCAAGATGACACATGGGTATAATCCCAAGACCACAGAGGTATACACATGAGGATCGACCCGAGTTTGAGGTCAGCTTAGTCTACATAGTGAGAGCTAGGCTGTCCAGGTATTTATATCAAGATCAAGACACCAATAAAATGAATAAAGAATTAATAAACATTGTTTTAGAACAAGGAGGAGCTGTTTTAATGTTATACAAAGAATTAAACATAAAACATATATCAATTAGGAAAAGCTGAAGGTCCTTGAAGATAAGAAGCCTTAAATGTATGCACATGTTAGAACGTGGATAAAGAAAGCTATTATCATTTCTCTCATTTGAAAAGGAACTATGAGATGATCGTAAATACAGCGCGTGGTGGTGCATACTTTCGATCATTGGGCTGCTCAGCAGGGACTACATAGTGGGAGAAATTAGCCTGGCATGCATACTAGGAGACAGATAAGGCAGGAAGGAAGGGGGGGAGGAGGGAAAGGAGGAACGTAAGACAGTCTTCCAGAATGCCAAAGTCATCAGTTTTTCTTAATTCAAAATGAGTGATATAATCTAATAGTAAATAATAAGTACTTTGAAATTGATTTACAATAAAATTCTTATCCTCTGCCGCTGCTACTAGTGCTACTACTAATGATTAGTCATAATAATAAAGTTCTTACCCTCTACATTTCTCCTGCTTTCTCATATATAATAAAGTAAACCATCACAATTGCTAAGGTCTCTTTCTCTCTGTATGACTTAGTCTGATTGAGAACCTGTTTTAAAGCAGTCTGTTGGTAGACAGCAAGAAAATCTCAGTGCAAAGGTTTCTGTGTTCCAGGAAGCGCTGCATGGTGCCAAGAACACCTAAGTGTGTTGGCTCCCAGCCTATGTGTTAGTGAAGCGTGTCCCTCACAGCCTGGCTGGCACTTATCTTGAGTCTCAAGGCCTGCACAACCAGGTCCAAGGAAGGGCATTTCTGTATTGATAGTGATCTTCTCCATGTGGAGTGTGAGGCTTTTATTTGTTTCGTGTTTTTATTTTTGAGTTCATATAGGCGGATATATCACAGAATGCCAGAAAATGTAAAGCTCAGCACCCGCCATTTAAATGACTGAGATACCCCAGTTAGCATGATGAATGCCTTAACTCTGTTTCATGTGTTTGGGATTTTATTTGGAAATGTGGATGGTTCTCTGCCACGTGGCTTAACTACACATACTCAAGCACTGTTGAGCTTAGAGATGCCGGTTTATTTT
>PVIU01009568.1:0-75804 GCA_004026605.1 Ondatra zibethicus | reverse complement strand
GAGACAGGACTGGGGATGGGGTGGGGAGACAGGACTGGGGATGTGATGACAATGGAGACACCATCGGAGCAGAATGACCTGCATGGTGGACTGAGTTCTTTCTTTCTCTGCTCAGGACTAATTTTCCCTCCTTCATTGTCACAACAGTTAGAAAGACTCATCTGCACTCAACCTGGTGGCACAGGTGGCCTGTCTCCTGTTGCCAAGTACAGAAGAATGCATATCACCTGGGTTTAGCCAAGCAGAATATTCTTGTCCCTTTCATTTCCTGTACTGATGAGCTCAGGGATGGACTTAAATTGAGTAGTGAGAAACTCCCACAAAGAATCTCCTCAGGGGCAGGACTGGAGGGCTAGAGAGGGCCACAGTGGCCATCACCTGGTAGGGAGCTTGTTGAGAATGCGCAGAACTCTCAGGAAAAACTTGGTGATATTTCTAGTATCTGAAAATCCAACCAAACTAGCACTGGAGTTTTTTTTTTTAATACATATTACAACTTTATTATAGGTTGATTTTGTTTAGCTAACTTACTAAAATACCATACTTCCATCAGTCATTCAATTGATTCTATCAAAGATAGTTTAATCACTTTGGGTTACAATTGGCAAGTTTCATTTCTTTTTCTTGTCTTATGGCACTGGCTTGAATTCCCAAGGCAATCTGAAACAATCAGTAACAGACATCTTTGACTCCACCTGAGCACAGTGGAACCGCTTCCAGTGCACTACTTTAAGGATGGTTTTGCATCTAATTTAAAAATAGGTAACTTTTCTCACATTCTGGAAACTTATTTCATTTTTAGCTTGTCAACAGAATAGATTTTTTTTTTTTTTATAAATACCCTTCACACATCTATCAAGATCAGGGGCCGGCAGATCTAGGGACATAATCTAGGTGGCCAGTTTCTGTGAGCTGACGGTATCCTTCTACTTAAAGAGGGCTCTACAATCTGCAACAAAGGTTGCATATAGCTCATAAAGCCTGACGTATTTATCACCCAGATGTTTACAGAACAAATGTTCTAACCTTTAGTCTGGAGTGGATCTCAGACTCCGAACTACCACTGTGATGCTCTTGCTAATAATGCTGAGCCACCCTTGAATTCCTGGAACAAAACAAAATCCTAGTAGATCACTAGAACAGCAGAGGCAGGGTCCATGCCTCAGAGAGTGATGGTCTCTGACCCTCAGCAGAACTCCTGAGCATCTGTGCATTCAGGACAGAAGAATCTGGCAAAGAAGAAACATGGCATGGTATGTGTGCAAGTGTGTGCCCATGTGTATGCACATATGCATGCATGTGTGTGTGTGCACGTGTGTATGTGTATGTGAGTGTGTGATTTTGCTGTTGGATAAATGGTGATTATTTTCAAACCTTATTGATTGTTATGGTAAAACGCTGCAGGTCCCCGAGTGGCGGCAATGGGCGGCAGGCCATGAGACCACCGTGGGCCACAAAGGCAGTCAGTCCCAGGCAGGGAGCTGCATGGTGGGTGAGAGACAGAGACCTCTTAGGCATGCCATGTAGAGAAAGTGGGTATTTATTTAGTTTGTTATGGAGGGGAAAGGGAAAGGGGGGAAGGGGAGAAGGGAGAAGAGCAGAGCAGAGAGAGAGAGAAACAGAGATAGAGAGAGAGGAGGTGGGGGAAGAAGAGAAGTGGAGAGAAGGGAGAGAGGCTGAAGCTACCTCTTAGGGAGAGAGACAGAAAGGAAGGAGCTCAGGCTAGAAGCAGCAGGACTGGAAGGGAGTTGGCAGGGCTTCTCTCTTAAAGAGATAGGACAGATATTAGTGTTACTGCTCCAGGCTCTCACTGGCTTCTTGGGAAGCAGGCTGTGTCCAGTGCTGAGCTGGCACACATTTGGCAAGCTGAGTTATGGATGAACCTCCTTTTCATGAGACAGTTCTTGTGGCAAGCCCTCATGGCATACACCCCCATGTCTGGGCTGGACAGTCGTCCCACTTCTGTTGTAATGGGGTCAAGAGACAGTGCCAAAACCTGAGAGCAGGGCCTTGAGAGATGGCTCAGCGGCTAAGAAAACTTGCTGCTCCTGCAGAGGACCTGAGTTTAGTTTCCAGTCCCCACATGGCAGCTCACAACCATTGGCAACTCCAGTTTCCATGGAATCCAGCACCCTCTTCTGGTTTCCCTGGTGCACATACATATAAGTAGGCACTACTCATAAACATAAAATAAAATGCTAAAGCCGGAGATAAGCAGCAGGATGTGTACATTCGGAGATGAATGGAAGCAGGTACAGCTGAGCTCTGGAGTGACCAACCTCCGTCCCGCACTCCTCTTTTAGACCAGGATTCCCTTCTGGAATTTGAGGTTGACAGCATTGCTGGGATATGACCACCCTCTGTTCCTTTGACTTCAATAAAATGTTTGATGTGAATGTGTACTCTTTGGCTTGTTATTTTTCGGTTGGGTCAGCTCAAATGTTGGCAGAGATCTCCCAACTTTCTGGAGCCCAGATGTCTCCCACACCTTGCAGAGGGGACTCTGTGCTAGACACACCTTCAGCATGCCTCCCCTCAGCCTCTCCCGAGCACCATGAACACATCTTGGCCCTGGCTACAGTCACAGCCCCTCACCCCCGCACCTCCCCACACTCCTGCAGCATCTTATAGACAATAGACTACCAGCATTGGTGGGCTCGGTGTCCCTCCCCCTGTGCACGTCTCACTCCCAGCTTCCTTTTCTCTCTGGTGAGCCTGTTGCCGGCCTCACACTGTCCTGTGCAGCCACACATCTGCAACAATTGCCATTGAAAGTTTGAGACAAATATTTCTAAGATGCAGGCTGTTTACCCTCAGTGAATTCTGAATCAGCTCAAATAAAGACAGCTTTGCAAGTGGGGTTTGTTAGGAGACACCAGTCAGGTCATTCCCTACCTTTCTACTGGCTCCCTGGGCTGTTAGTGTCTCTGTGCTTGCAGGCTGTTGGATTTTGAGGTCTACTGGAGTTGTGGGGGATGGGGAATGGGATGGGACCGATTAAAATGCCACCAAGTTGTGAGCTCTTTGGGAGTCAGCTTTTCTTTCTTTCAAGTGCCACTCCACCCACCAAGGACTGCCAGCCTTTGGTTAATTTTCAGGGTTCTGAAATGTTGATTCTGACAATCTTTGCCAGGGTGCTCTGTGCTTCTGTGAAGGAGAGAATTTTTGGAGATCCTGACTCAGCTACATTTTAGTGCCGGCTTTGCTTCTTATTTTCATGTAGTACTTGTTTGGGCTTTTCTGCGCAGGGCTGAGTCTGCCAGCTGGGAGGAGAGAAGGGAGGTGGTGTGGTTCTGGGGGTTGGGCCCCCTCCTCCCCCATTTTTCTTTAGGCTTGGAGTCAGGGCAGAAACCAGCCATGCAGAGAGTGAGAAAATTCAGGGGCGGGGTGCTCCATGCTACATTTTCTGCACCAGCTCCATGGAGTGTGGCTGGGCTCTGAAGAGCCCCCTCCAGCTGAGACCTGCTTGTATGCAGGTTTACAGAGTCTGTGGCTTGATAATTAACTGGCTGAGTTATCTGTCCCTGCTCTGGAGACCTCCCAGTGCCAGCTCTCACTTCCCTCTCTCATCCTCACGTCCTGCGCAGCTGGGTGGCAGAATAATGACTTTATTAAGCGCATCCTGCTCCTGGTTCTCCAAGGACGTTGGTCCATTAAGAAGACTAATCTGCTAACAGCAGCCACACTGCTGGTCCAGCATGTGGAGACCAGGAAGGGGGTCCAGAAAAGATAGGGTAACCTAGACTCAAGCTGCCACCCTGTAGGATGGTCCAGGCCTCCTGCCCTGAGTGGGTGTGTGGACACTGCCTCCATCACTCACCTCTGTCCACATCTGAGGTGGGGTTCTGCCTCTGATGGAGGGTCTGGCCTGGACAGTGGGAAGATCCGGGTAAGGGCTTGTGTCTAGGGACTTGCTTCTGAGCTCCCCATTGGATGGAGACAAGTGAGAGGCAGAGTTGGAGGGGTATGTTTAGAAATGGGTGGCTGGAGGAAAAGCCTCAAGAGCCCTGGGCCAGGGGGAGGTTACTCCTTTGTGAGGGCTGCACTGCTCACTGTCTACGGAGGGTAGATGATAGCTCAGGGCTGATTCCTTACCCTTGTGATCACCTGAAGGCCCTGCTCAGTCAGGACTCCTCTGGATCCAGGGATAGACAAGGGCTTAATGCTAGCAAAGGCCCCTGGAATGAGTGGGAAAGATGACTGGTCTGGCCAATGTGGAGCCAGGCCACTCAGGCCTCTCCCTTCCTTTACTGCCTTCATCCTCAGGCAGGCCACCCTTCCTTGATGTCCACGGGCATCAAGCTGTTCCATCCCAGGGAAGACGGGGTCCTTAGTGCTCCATCTGACTCCAAGTATCATTCTGGCTCTTGCCTGCTGCAGTCATGTGACTCAAACACACAGGCCAGACCTATTGGAGGGAAGCGTGGACGGGGATGGGTGAGGTCTTGACACCAAGTGAAGTGAAAGCAGATGCAATGCCTTCTCCAGAAGTCTGTGTTAGGGGGCTGTATCAGGATTCTGAATCAGGGTGCTGAGGACTTATGCCCAGGGTTGTGTTCCCAGGGTGCTGTCGTCTGCAGAGCACTATCCTTAGGATCATGTCCCCAGAGTGCTGTCCTCAGGGACACTGTCTTCAGTGTGCTATCCCCAGGATACTGCCCTCAGGGTGTTACCCTCAAGGGCCTCATCCTTGTCCCATCCCACTTCAGCAAAGCCATCAGTGTGAGCTTGGGGGTTTTCATGTTTATGCAAACCTTTATTCTTTTATTACAACTGTTCTTGGTGGCCAAGGAAGGTAGTACTGTCTCACATGCTTTAAACTCCCTTGGGCAATGGGGTGTCATTTGCAAAATTCTGCATCCTGCTTCTTTTTGTTGCTCAACACAATTTTTAGATTTGTCTATGATTTGTTCACTTAATGTGCTGCATAGTATTTCATTGGATAAATAGACAATTGTTTGAGTTTTTCATTGAATAGACAATTTGTATCCCTTGTCTTGCTGAGCTAAGCAGTTAAGTTTCTTCTCATTTTTCTCCATAAAGCTGTGGGTGGTTATGGGCATTCTTGCTATGTATGTGCTGGGAATGGAGTCTCTGGGTCATGAGAGAAATCCCTCTACGTACATACATACCTACAGTATAAGAACCATCCAATGTTCTAAATGGCAGACAGCTGCTCTGTGAAAGGTAGGCGCTCAATAAGTGTGCATCAAAGAAGGTTCAAGGCCAGCTTGGACTGCACAGTATGACTCTGACTCAAAATAAACAAATTGAACAAACACACACAGGCATGAACACATGCACACACACACACACACACACACACACACACACACACACACACCGCTCTAACAACAGAACAACAACAAAAATCAAACAAAACGACATTGGTGAGACAGAGCTCTGGCTGTGTCTTTAGGTTCCTTTGGGCTAGGAGTCTTTTCTCACTTGATGGGACACTGCCCTGTTCCCTCCTGCATCCCCCGCAATGTGTTCTGCTCATTCTTTGTCCAGACCCTTAGCTTTTGCTCTTCTCACTAACAATCCTTGCGGGCTGACTGTGGCCCTGACAGCTTTCCTGGCTGATCCGTGTTGTTCGCCCTACTGAGTTTTACAACTTAACACTTTCCAGTGTGTTCGGTCTTTCCCTCTGTATCCTGTGCTTCCTACCCTTGTCAACGAGTCCTTCCCACCTGAATTGCGCACATGTTTCCCATAAGCCTGTGCTCTTTATTTACTCTCTAATTCTGCCATGTGCCAGGATCTTAAAGTGCTTTATGCTTTGGATTCAGGATTTTATTTTTATTATTTTTCATGTTGTCCAAAAAGAGTGGCACCAATTTGTAGATTTCTTCTTTCTAGAAAGTTCCACTTTTGCCAGGCATGGTAGCTCACACCTTTGATTCAAGCAGAGGCAGGTGGGTTTTTGCAAGTTTGTGGCTAACTTAGTCTATATAGTGAGTTCCTGGCCAGCTAAGGCTACACAGTAAGACCCTTTCTCAACAAACAGACAGGCAGACAGACAGGCAAGCACTCCAGCTTTCTGTCTCACTTGCTAATGTGACAGTTCTTTCCCTGTTAGTCTCTGCCTGGGTCCCTCCCTGCCCTGCTCCAGCCCATGCAGTTCTGCTGGTGCCCACACCTCACTCTGCTACTGCTGTTTACAGGGATCCGAAGAAGAGCTGTCAGGACGAGCCCCCACCTACTCATTCAGGATCTCAGACACCTTGTAGCTGTTCTATTCATCCACATAAATTTTAGAATTATCTTGTCATGTTCTCTAAAATTCTCTGTTGGGATTTAGTTGAGATTAAATTAAATTTATAGATCAATTTGAGAGAATTGTCAGTTTTATTACGTCAGTTCTTCTCACCCGTGAACATGGTATATCTGGCTAATTTGTTCTGGCCTTCTTTTATGTTTTTCAATAAGGTCTTATAATTTTTCTGTGCAAAGATTGTGCATAGCTTTACTAGATTTTGCCCCAATCCTATACATACATTGTTGTATGCTCTGGCCTCTTTGTAAAATTTGAAATTCTGGTAGCTGCTATGGCATAGGGACACAGTTGCTCTTTGTGCTCTGATGCCCTGTCCCACAACTTGCTCAGCTCTTGAATTAATTGCACAAGGTTGTTTATAATTCTATAACTCCCTCTGTCAGGTCTCATCACGCGGTGTGGAGAATGCCTCTGTTTCTTCTTCTCCAGTATTCGCAAACTGGATTTCCTTTTCATGTCCTACTGCACGAGCCAAGACTGCTAGTACCGCACTGAATGGATGTGGTGGGAATGGGTGTCCCTCGTGTCCCTGATAATTGCTGCCATGGGTCTGAGCAGGAACTGGGACTTTACAGCAGGTTTTTCTCTCACACTGAACCACTCTGATTTCTCTTTGGTTCCTCATTAAGAGTTTCTAGCCAGATATTGGTGGTGCACACCTTTAATCCCAGCACTTGGGAGGCAGAAGCAGGTGGATCCCTGAGTTTGAGGCCAGCCTGGTCTACAGAGTGAGTTCCAGGACAGCCAGGGCTACACAGAGAAACCCTGTCTTGAAAAACAAAAACAACAAAGAGTTCCTGCTGTGTCCCTAAGCCATAGTAACTGGGTGTTCTGAATCTGCTTTGACAATCCTGTGAGAGTCCTCCAGATTATTCTGTTGAGATGTGGGGTTCTGTGTGACACTCAGGTATGCTCGGTTGGCGCCTCTGGTTAGTGCTAAACGGCAAGCAAGCCAATGCTACAGAAGCTGTCACTGTCAACCATGTCCTGGATATTCGGGCTGCTGTCATAGGCATGTTATTGGGCTCCCACACTGACTGTGGAGACCATGGTCCGCTTCCCACAGGTCTGTCTGTCTGGTCTCCTAGACTGGGAAGCATAGACACATTGACTGCTGAACACTGTGGGCCAGAGAACAGCTTTCACATCCAGCACAGGCTGTCACTGCCCCTGAAGCCTCTAACCAGGAAGGGCTCCATTTCGCCCCATGTCAAGGTCAGGGATCCCATTCTCAACCTGACAGGACCATCAGGATCTGAGCTCCCTCCCTTCCAAGCCCCAAACACTTGCCTCTCTGGCTGTGCCCCTTACCTCCATTTTAAAAGCCAATTCTCTACACTTACTTTATATTTTATTTTATTGGTTTTTCAAGATACGGTTTCTCTGTGTAGCCCTGGCTGTCCTGGAACTTGATCTGTAGACCAGGCTAAGCTCAAACTCAGAGATCTGCCTACCTCTGCCCCCCAAGTGCTGGCATTAAAGTCATGTGCCACCACCCAGACCCAATACTCTGCTTTGAAAGAGACACTTGACATATTTTCTCCTGCTTTTGCTTGTCAGCTGCAGGGGTCTTCCGTTATTTGGGGGTTGAGATGGCAGATGAGTTCCAGGATCTCAGAAAGAAGGGCTTCTTTCACGTCCCCTCATGAGGAGCCCTTGGCAGGTTTCACAGAGCAATCTAACTGGGTCAATGAAGATCAGATGTAACTGGAAATGTCTTGCTGAAGGTCTGATAGAATTCTTTAGCAAACCCTTGGTGTCCACCAGTGATGGAGAATCTATGGTGGGCTGCTTCAAACACAGCTACAATTTGTCCTGTTTCAACCCGCACACCTGTGCCAAAATTATCTCTGCTGACTTCCCTCTCAGAGGGTTCATTCTTGGTTATGTGTTGCAGCATCTTCCTCAAAGGACTAAGGTCTGGGTCCCCTCCACAGTCCCTGGCTCTGCGCTGGCTGAGACCTGTTTGGGCTGGAACACGCTGACTTCCAACCTCAGCTTCCAGAGGTTATCTGTCCTCATGCTGTGAGAACCAGCCCTGACTGGCCTGCGTGTGGAACGGACTGCTGGCTGAGTCCACCCCAGCCCTGGTTCCAATAGTGTTGCTAAAAATCCTTCCTTGAGGAGCTCACCTGCCCCTCCTCCTCCAGTCCCAAAGACAAACCAAGATATCATTCCACCAAGGTTTACTCTGAGAAACCAAGGAGTTTATTTATTAGGCTGATTGACAGAGCAGCGGATGGGGAGTACAGCCAAAGAGCATGAGTGACCGTAACCATTGACCATCTACTAGAGATGGTGAGTTCCCTGCATAGATGGTGCCCACTCCCTTAATCCTGCCCTGAAGGGACTCTGGCCAGCTCAAAGATGGCAAACACGGCTCTGACAAACTTTGCTCCTCTCATTCCCTCTGCCTTGATAAAAGTCATTAAATAATATTCCTAAAACTAGCCCCCAAGGCCAATTCCCTTATTTGAACACTTCTCCTGAGGCTGACTACCAAGGTCCAGTTTTCAAAGTATTGAAGCCCAGCAATCAGAGGCCCCTTTGGCTGCCCCAATTAACACGCCCAGGTAAAATTAACAGCTTGTCCTAACATGGTGTTTCCCATTTTACCCTTATAAGCTGCCATCTGTCTGTGGGCCACATGTGCCTCTCTCTATCCAGAGGCAGTCCTTTGTTCTGCTCCAGGACATATACTCCTCCCCCCTCTCCCTTGTTCCCTTCACCTTCTCCCTTCCTCTATCTCCTGTTGTCTCTTATCCTGCCCTCTGTCCCTCTGGGGCAAATAAATCTCTTTTTTGCTGAGAACTTGGTCTTGGGGTGTGTTGAACCTACTCTGAGGTTCTCTACATTCCCCACCTGTATCCTCTAGCCCTTCCAGGAGACCCCAAGGCCATGTGCAATTAGGGCAGACTTATGCACCACTGGCTGGGAGGGGTGGTTGGATACTCAGGTGAGGGACCCATGAACCTTTTCACCTCCTCCTTCCAAAAGGGAAGGTCAACAGTCAACATGCCCAACTGTGATGATCTTTACCAAGGGGGCCCAGTCGGATTCCTGAAGATGGAGGAAGTTGGGCTTGGAGGACAGTCACGTACAATAGATGACCAGCTGTGGATAGTAAATGTGCTCAGACAAAGTTAGCTGGGAACAGTGGACCAAAAGGCCCCATTTGGGAGCTGATGCCAGAACCCTGAGCTAAATAAATGATGATCACATAAGCCAGTGTGTTTTGTGGGGGTCATGTCTTACATAGCAAAAGCTGGCATGAAGCTTCAGAGTTTGTCCCCAGCTATCCGTTGCATCTCAGTGTCACCTGTGGACATGACCGCTCTACACTATCCTGGATCTTGTGCAGTTTCATGTTCCTCTGCTCAGCTCCTGGATCGCAGATGAGCCGGACATCGGCAACTCCAGAGCACAATGAATGCAACCTTTGCAAACAAGAGCATGCTCATTCTTGAGTTCAGGTCATGTACTTCATCCTGGGCCAAAAGAATGGAGCATCCAGACTCCTGGGGCTGGGAGGAGTGCTACCATTCGACCCAGCAGGGTCAGCTCTGCATGAATCATAAGCTGAGAGGGGGGCTGGAGAGTATGCTGGGTAGTGGACAGTGACAGGCATCCGTTCTCCTGATTTTTTTTCCTGGTGCATGGCTCAAGTGGGAGGAGAACAGGAGAGATGGGCTCGAATCTCTGAAGATAAGCACGATGGTGGATCTTTGGGGTTCCATGAGAAGCTAGGGAACCAGACTCTACGTTTGACTGCACCTGTCCCCAGTGCATCCTTGACATGCCCTTTGCCGACTCTCTGATGAACACGCACCTGACATCTGCCTTAAATCCCTTTGATGAATTGAATTCCACCTCTAGAGGGAAAGCCATCCTCTGCAAGCTGGCCAGGCCCCCTGTCAGCCTCCTTGCTTGCTGACTGAGCAGACTGCCCTGCAGGCTCCTCACTCTCCTCACCTGGAGAAGATCACAACGCAGGAGGCCAGACCTTAAGGCAGCCCCATCCCTAATGTAGTCCCGCCCTGTGTCTAGTTTGACTTAGACTTGAATGGTCACTGATGTAACTTGTCCTGAGTTCTGATCCTAGCCTAAGCACCTTGCCAATCTCCTGTTATTGGTGGCCTCACTTTCCATTGTTTCAGTTATCTATGGTCAACTGGGACCTAAAAATAATAAACAGAAAATCACTGAAATTTTGAATTTATGAATTTTGAATTCCATGTCATCTGGGTCTTGTATCACCCTTTCCTGGTCAGAATGGGACGCACCCATGTCCAGCGTATGCAGTACTCTCCCAATAGTCTCTCATTATCACCCTGGTGATCGGGCTGTCTGTCACAGGATGGCTCACCTGCCATCAAATGACTCTTTCTGTAGTCACCAATGCCCTCAAAGAGCAAGAGGAGTGGCACTGGCCATTCAGATGTGCCAAGAAGAGCTGTGATGCATTTTCTTTAATGGATAAGGTGAGAATCTTAATGAAGAAAAATGTCACACACCAAGGCTCTAAGATCTAAGGACAAATGAAGCCTCCAGCTCTGAAATTCTAAGAAAGGGGGAAAAAAGTGGGTCATTTCTGCTGCGACTCTGCAAACTACAAAAGTTATAACCATAGTGTAAAGTGTGTAGCTAAGGTGAGAAGGCAGCAATTATAAAGCAGATAGTGCTTGTGGCTCCAGACATCCACTGCAAGTTTGGGAGGGCGTTCTGGGATGTATCCCCTGCAGTTTGAGGGGCCTGCTGCATCACCCCAATGTCACCCTCACACCCTCCTCTGTGATCAGGATGGGGTGCAGAAATGGGGTGACCCCAGAAGGTCACACAGTGAGAAGAGCAAAGCATGGGCGGGCCTTCAGCCTGGTGCTTGCTTTGTGATGCCTGGGGAGGTGAGCCGCTGTGGCCACAGCGACCGAGCATCTCCCACGTGATGCTCCTGTTCTGGGGCCACAAAATACAGAAGTGAAAATGGTGGGTCTAGGTCTCACTATCTGAAAGCTGGCAGGGAGACACCTAACACCGGATAGGAAGAAACTGTGCAAGCAGCAAACAGCAGAATGCCGTGCAATTCTCCAGAGTCCTGTGTGAGTGCAGGGTGGAAACAGGAGCAGGCTAGCCTGGGCAGCCTGTGGGAGCTGGCACCTCAGCTGAGACGATCAGAAGGAGGGGATTTGGGAAGGGAGACCCTGAAGGCCATGTGGCTGGAGCACGGGCTGCAGATCAGAAAGAGCCAGAGCTGGAGGACAGGGCCAGGACACAGCACAGAAACCCTGCTGTCTGAGGCTTTTGACAGCCTCTTCTCGGAGCTTTGTCAGGTTTGGCCTCCTGTCCTGGGAAGTTCTCTTCCCCACCATCCAGCCCCTACCCTTCTATCTGTCCAGTGTGGGGGCCACCACTGCATCCCACAGCTCTGACTTGTGCTGAAGGTTGATGCTGCTACATCCTGAGGTCCTGGGTCCCATACGTTTTCTGCAGTCCATCCCCAATCCGAGTGTCCTTAGAGCTTGCCACGCATGAGCAAGGCTTTCTCCCTATGAGGCTGAACTGTCTACAGGTGGGTGTAGGGTCTTTTCTCTCTGTGTCCAGAGAATCAAGGTGGGGACAAGTGTTTCCAGACTGTGTAGGATGGAAGCCACAACTCTGACCTGTGATGTTGATTTCATGAGCTGGCAAAGCATTGGCCTGTCTGGTCTCTGCAGGAAGAGCAAGGAGGGACCATGTAGTGGGCACAAATTCCCCAGGCTGAAAAAAGAAGGCAGTGTGGGGTACAGGAGAGGGGCAGGAAAGGAGACAGGGGCTGAAAGTGGGGGGGCCACATGAGAACCCCAAGGGAGGCTGAGAACCCAGCAAGAAGCAGATGAGACTGGCCTCCCTGCCTCCGGACTCATATCAGGTTGGGAAACGGTACTTGGCTCCTTGTGCTCTCCATGCTGAGGGAGAGAGGAAAGAGAAGGCGCGTCTACAGTCTGCCGGAGGCTGCCTCCCCCACACTATCCCTCCTCCCTGCAAGAAGACTTTCTTTTTTATCAAAGATCTGTGTTTTTGTCCTAACCTTTTAAAAATGCACATATATATACATATATAATTATTGTTTAAGAAATGAATGGGCCCACAGTGTACCATTATACCATCTCGGGTTTCTCTGAGGTGACGGTGTACTTTGAGATTCTTGGACTCTGTACAGCTATCTCATTCTTCTTAGTAATACAACGTGATTTCCTAACAAGTCCCTGGCAGCCAGTCACATAGCTTCTGGTTCTTTCTGTCTAGTCAAAGGTGTGTTTCAGTGTGTCGTGCATGCGCACGTGTGTGGCGTGTGCCTGTGCCACGTGCTCAGTATTTGTCTTCTCTCTTTTTTGCTTCTGCTTTTCTTTCTGAGACAGGGTCTCACTGTGTAGCCCTAGCTGGCCTGGAACTCACTTTGTAGACCAGGTTGTCCTCAAATGCAGATATCCATCTGCCTCTACCTTTTTTTTTCTTTTTCCGTGATGGAGTTTCTCTGTGTAACAGTCCTAACTGTTCTGGAACTCACTCTGTAGACCAGGCTGGCCTCAAACTCACAGAGATCTGCCTACCTCTCCCTTCTGAGTTCTGAGATTAAAGACGTGTGCTACCACCGCCCAGCTGCCTCGGCCTTCTGAATGCTGAAATTAGAGGCATGTACCTCTATGTCCAGCAAAGATGTTTTTATTTCTTACTTCATTTGTTCATTTGTGTGTGTGCCTGTGTGGGTTTACAAGCACCATGTAGGTGCAGGCTCCCTCAGATCAGAGGAATGAGATCCTCTGAAACTGGAGTTATAGGCAGCTGTGAGGTTCTTGGTGTAGATGGTGGGAACCCAGGATCTCTGCAAGAGCTGTATATACTCTCACTTTTCTCTTGTAATAAAATGGTCACTACACCACATGTGTTTTTTGTGCATATATTTCATGCATGCTTGTTGAGTATTCATATCTGTTGTGTATACACATCTGTGGCATGTGTCCTGTGTATATGTACGGCTGTGTGGTGTGCAGATGCTTGATATATCTTAATTTAGTAAAAACAGGAGCCCTATCTCAGAGTATGTATGCTGTGTGCAAACCATATGCATGCGTATTATGTGTGCATAGTGTATGGTATGGGTGTGTAAGCTCAGTACCTTCCCTTTCAATGAAGCAAGAGTGTGTGTATATAAACACATGTGTTGTGTGCATGTATCATATATGTGCATCATGTGGGGTGTGTATGTCCCTTTCAGTAAACCAGGAGTCCCATCTTGGGCACAGCTCACCATGCCTGCCAAGTCCTGAGGAGCTGGATAGGCCTCAGAGGTGACAGGCCAAAGTACCAGGTCAGCGAAGATCACCAGAAGGTCATGGGTCTCGAGATGGGTCAACCAGAGTTCCCGACACTTTACCTGTGGAGAGATGAGTCTACTGCCTATCAAGAGGGACCCCAAGGCTGCCAGCAACCAATCTCCTGTTTGTGTTGGAGAGCCCTTGCCTCTACCCGTATCACAGAACGCTGTGTGTTGTGCTCCTTGGTACTTCAAGCCAGCTGCCTTGCATCCCCCTGGCTGTATGACCCACAAAGTTCCCTTTTCCCATAAAACACCATTCTGCATCTGTATGGTGCCTACCATGAACCTGGGACTAGAGTTAGCAGTCAGGGCTATGCTGTCATGGTATTGTGTGACACTATTCCTGGAGACATGGCGAATTTGCCCCAGATAGGAAAGTGATGACAGACTAATGTATGGGTGCAACTTGATAAGCCACCAGAGTCCAACTTGATAAACCAGTAAGTTTATTGAGGTTACTTACAGGAGCAGAAGGGACTCATAGACAACTACATCACCAAAACCCAAGCGTGGGTCACACTCAGGAAAGATACCTGGAGGACATGGCAGAGCACGCGGCACAGCATGCCGACAATTCAACAAGTTGGAGACTATCTTTCAAGTAGCTCAGGAGGTCTGAGCCTCTGCTATGCAGCTCAGCTTGTCTGAGAGTGTCTCTCTGCAGTTTTTAGTGCTCTTCTTATATATGCCCAGGGAGGGTGACGCCTAGTGAATCTGATCGGTTTAGGGACTTTCTGAAGGCTTTGCGTTGTTTATTGCTTAAGCTTGATAATTTTCCCAGAGGGATGGAATAGAGGTTTATCTCAGAGAAAATTACAACAGAACATATAGACGGGGGAGGGGAAATCACCTGGTTATCTACAGATGATAACCTCAGGCACTCACTGAGGTTATGGGGCAGAGGCTACCCTGTTGCCTCCTAGGTGACTGGCTGGGCAGGGTGATGGGCATGGGAATCCAGCAGCTGCCCAGCTACTTCTCACTGTCTGGGAGACATAAAGAGAAGGCAACAAGGTGGAGGCTGTGAAATCTAAGATGGGGTGGAGGAATTAGAGGACCTTGCTGCATCCCAAAGCAATCTCATTTCTGTTGTAGGTACAGGGCTGACCCAGCTGAATCCCTGACTCCCGATTTGATCACACGGGCACACAATGACAACGTAGATTGAATTTGCAGCCCTGACAGATGTGTTGTATAAACGCCAGGGCACTGATCAGAGAGGAGAGGAGTGCCACGGCATGTTATTGAACTTGGATGAGTCTGAAAAACAGCTCCTTCTTCCTGCCTGGAGTGATGAATCTCCCCTTTCCTGAGAAGCCTGCAAGGAGTTCGCAGGAGTGAGTTCCCCAGGAGAACACTGACTCTCCTCTGTCTGCTGCCGTCAAGAACCTGTTCCTACGCCCGCCTGAGGATATTTTTCTCAGTTTTGACCCAGGAGGAGATAGATCGTTAGGGGTTGTGCGGATTTTCCCATGACCCATTGAGAGAGGAAGAGATAAAACACCTCCAGTTTCTAGACACTTCGGTTTGGTACAGCAGAGCTTTCAGACCAGAAACGTGTTAAGATAGGGTCTGGTTGGTTGGCTACAGATCCAAACAGAAGTGTGCCTATGCCTGTTCATGGGAAGTGGGGCTTGGACTTGGGGAGGAGGGTGGATTTCTCAAAAGAGGCAGAGTGTTAGAGAAAACAAGCTAGTCCCAGGTGCTGCAGTTTGCCAAGTCTTGGTATAAACTCCTGGAAACTCAGCAGAGTCAGCAAGGAGGGTGCCCACTGGGGGCTGACATGTGCTTTAAACCTGTGATCCACACAGGGAGCAGTTGGATATGGATCTCTAATTAAGGAAAGAAGCAAGAGAGAATAAGTGAGGCACCGTATTTGTAGCTTGAGGCTCCATCCCCAAGGCTCCAGGCAATGCTGAATTAGACACTATTTCCTGAGTGAAAGTGCTTCCAACAGGGCCTGGAGCAGTGGTTTTGCTGGTAATGCGCCCAGGTTTTACAGGTTCCAAGTCAACAAATAGAGAGATTTTTGTATTGGTGGTAGGCAACAGATCTGCCCATGGAAAGTGGGTGATAGGGACCATGAGATCAAGTCTGGAATCTCTCTTGGGACCTTTCCCGATCTTTGTCTGATGATAGAAGAGATGATGAGAACAACCCGAGAAAGCCAGAGTGGCGGAGAGCACAGCTTCCTCGAGAAGGATGGTTGGTTTTGCTGTCAGTGAAAGAACTACAGCTGAGGGGCTGGCTGGAATCAAAGGGATAGGAGGAAGGAAAGAACTCTAGTTGGACAACCAGGGAGCATAGCCATGCTATATTTCCCCTGCCTAGGATGTGTGTATTCACTAATGTTTCCAGATTTCTTCTTTGTCCCCTATTCTTAGTATATGGCATTTAACATTTAACCTAATGCTAGAGAGTATTCCAGGTAGCATGGTGACCGAACTCAAAGGGGGGCGGGTGTCAGTTTTTCCTACTGGGGAGAAGTGAGAATGTTCTCGTGTGTACAGGTGATGGCTACAAACAGGATGTGCCCACACTGCTCTTGTCCGGGAGAGCAAGGAAACGGCTGGGTTCTGAGGGTGTGATTCAAGTCCCCTCTTTGAGCCTGGAGGATGGGAGCTATATTTCCTGGGCTCAGCTGTTATGTCAACATCAGCCAGTGAAGCCACTTGGAAGGCCAGCAGCTGCGGTGACCAGGCTCTGGGTCTGGACCTAGACATACAGTTCAAAGGCTCTGGTTCTTCCTTTGATGGCAGGTCAGGCTCCTGCCCCAGTACAGTGGCCACAGTACTGTTCGTGACAAAAGAAATGCTATAGCTATTTCTCCAGCCAGCACAGGCCCTGAACAACCTTGTGTTCTCCCTCTTCTCAGCCCTGGGTGTAGAACCTTCCTTTCTTTTCTGTTTGTTGTGCAGCTGGGGTTGCAAAGTGTGCTTCCAAAGCTCAAGTGTTGGAGATCCAATCTCCAAATTTACATGTTGGCGGTGTCTGGAGGTTCACTCTCAGGGAAGGGACTGGGTGTAGAAGTCTTGAAGGAGGCTCCGAGGTGGCATCAGCAGAATAAGAGAGACCTGATCTTAATGATGGCTCCCATGTGACACTGTGTCATGTTTGATGTAGCTGAGGTCTTTGTCAGGTGTCACTAGAAGCCATGCTCCTGGACTTCCCAGCCTCCAGAACTCTGAGCCAAATGAACCTCGCTTCTTTATATGTTAGCACCTCTTGGGCACTTTCTTCGATTAGGAGGAAATGGTCTAAGGTTTATGCCCAGGGTGTTATAGCAACTGCTCCAGAATGAGACAGCCTCCACGTGCCCCAGGCTCCTGGGTGTTTTTTTTTTTTTAGATACTTTCAACTTCCTGGCTTTTCTTAGTGTGATCCTCTGCGAGACAGTTAGGGGGAAATGTTCCATCTTCTAAGTAGTGAAAGAAGAAGTGTTGGCTTCAGACCCTTCACAATTGAGGCAGATAGTTCTTGCTGTGGGGCTGGTCTAGCCTGTTTCAAGTCACTTGCATTTCCAGAGTGATAGGCAACAGTGTGACAGGTACTCCAGGGCCCTTGGAACACTTTCCTTGGGTGAGGGAGCAGACACAGAAATGGGCCATTTCCTTAAAACAGGTGGCACAGTGGGTTCTGGGACATAGGGACATGAATAGCATATTAAAAATAAGAAAAATGCAAAGGACTCAGAAATACACGAAGCAAGTATGCAGGCATCATCTTACTGTGGCAGCCAGAGAAGACCATTTCCAGCGTTTCACTTTATAATCTGCTGTGTCCGGTGCATATAAATAGATGTATTTTCTATTTTTTAACAGAAAAGAGATTATGGTGCACACACTGTCTTGCGATGTCCTATTTTCACTTAAGGACATAGGATGACCATTTTCTCATATCATATATGTAATTTTACAGTACACATTCCCCCAGCAGTTGATTGTGACTGTCTGATGGGGTTATAATTGATGCAATCTCCATTGTTCACTAAAATAAGTGTTTGTATCATACAATTAATAATTTTTTATTGTAGAGATTTAAAGGTGGAAATAATTGCAAGACAGGAAGAATGTGCCAATATCTCAGGGTGGATCCTGTCTGATTTTTCTTATAGAAACTGATTTCTTTTGCATGCATTATTTCATCACTTGTTCTTTTTACACAACAATACAGCATTTGCATTCACACTTGTGCAATGCTGTCCTGGACAGCTGCATAGAATTCTATTGTATGAAAATGTATAATATATATTATATATGTACACACACACACACACACACACACACACACACACACACACGGCCGCTGATTAGCTGACATTACAAGAAAAAGAAAAGACAGCAATAAATGACCTTCAAGCTAATTCTTTGTTTTTTGTGGCACACTTCTACAAGAGGAATGGGTCAAAAAGTGCTCAAAATGGATATGGGAGGTGAAATTGCCCTCCAACAAGCTATGCCACTTCAGGTCTCCCAGAAGCAGAAACACCCAGATTCACCCGCTCCCTAACCCAGGTGCAAAAACAGTAATAATGAAGAGTCAATTTCATAGGTGAAAGCGGGGGCTTGTTGTTTTAATTTGCATGTACTTGAATACTAATGAGGTCTGAGCATTTTTCCCAAATGCTTTTTGATATTTTCATTTCTTTCATTGAAAGTTGGGGGTTCAGAGTCCCTGTTCATTTTTCTATTTGTATGTTAATATTTTCTTGTTTCCTTAATATGTTACAGATGTTAACTCTTTACCAGGATACATACAGGAGTGTTGAAATTATTTCCCCACACCCATTACCTCTTCCACTTTGTTTTTATTTTTAACTTTCTTTATTTCATTCGTTTAACCTTGCAGAAGTTTAAGGCAACAATACAGATTTTGTGACTTTTGCTTTTGGCATCATGCTAGGAAAACGTCCCTAACATCTAGATTTTTTGGATTCTCATCTATACCTCCTCTCTGTCTGTCTGTCTGTCTGTCTGTCTGTCTGTCTGTCTGTCTCTCTCTCATCTAAATCTATCTATATCTATCTATCTATCTATCTATCTATCTATCTATCTATCTATCTATCTATCTATCTATCTATCTATCTATCTATCTACAGTGCTGCGGGGGGGGGTCTAACCCAGGATCTCACATATGATATGCAAGTGTTGCTTTGCTGAATTACATCCCTAGTCCCTTACATTATTTTTTTCCTAGAACATAATGCATTTTGAGTAGTTGGCATTGCTACCCAAAGCCTCTTTTACTCACTGTCCTTGTCCTGTTACACAGAGGTATCACAGGAACAGGTCTTTGCCTCCCTGCTCTCAGCTCTGCTCTGTGAATGTTGGAAGTTTTTATCAGGTTACATTCAAGACATGGGAGGGTGAGTGGTTCTGTCTCCAGTGGCTGCTCCTGAAACATCTTTCTGATCAGTTTTGTGATATTTGAGATGAAACTTCCTGTGGGTTTGGATATCCCATCATCCCATTTGGGCTGAAGCCAAATGAGCCTTGTTAAGATCAAGTCTTAATGAATAAGGATAAGGCAGGCATGTGCATTTATTCAAGCCTTCCAAAGGATCTTTCTAGAAACTTCTGTAGTTATAACAAAAGCATTTCCAGGTAAGAAATACACTGGGGTCAGAGAACAGGGTCCATGCAATTCCCCTTTGATTTTTTGGTGGATATTATTTCTTTATTTATATATTCCGACAGCTTATTTTGACCACTTGACCAGTTTATTCCTGACTTGTTATTAAGGAAGGCCGACTTGTCAGATTCCAAGCTTTACACCTATGCTTACCCGTCTCCCTTCACATGTGACCATGTGCCTATGCATGGATAATATGCCATTAATAACATATTTACATTCTTCATTGATTTCATTTGCCTACTTGTGCTATCAAGAGTTTGAAAAGCAAATTATAGCTCCCAATTAATGTTTTTGTCAACCCCTTTCATATTTTAAGCTTCACTATCAGGACTGGAGAGGTGGCTCAGCGGTTAAAAGCAGTTACTTCTCTTGCAAGAGAACCTGATTCAGTTCCCATCTCCCACATGGGGCATCTCCCACCCACTTGCAACCCCAGCTCCAGGGGGTCTGACCCTCTCTACTGTCCTCAATGAACACTGCACTCGTGTACACACACACGAACACGTACGTATAATGAAAATAATCTAAAGAAGTTTCGCTTTCTTTTAGAATGTGATGTACTTTGGTTCTAAGATCTCATGACCATTTGGGTCTCCTGCCCTATGGAAGGCTTTCTGTCATATGCTACTGAACCTGAAGTGAATACTTGTCCCACGTGCTCCTTCTGAATTTTTTATGCTGGTGCGTTTCTATCTTTTATAACTTTACATTAGAAGGATCCCATATGAATGGTACTTAGTCAGATATTGTCTGACTCATTATGGAAAGATTGGCTCTTTAGTTAGGTGGTTATTGTAAAACAGTGTGTTAGGCACTTACTGTAATTAATAGTTCCACTCTTTAGCTGTCTCCTTAGTCCGGGTTTCTGCTTTCCCTACATCTATGGCCACCTTTTTGTCTTTTTTTGTTTTGTTTTGTTTTTTGAGACAGGATTTCTCTATGTAGCTTTGGAACCTGTCCTGGAACTCACTCTGTAGACCAGGCTGGCCTCTAACTCACAGAAATCCACCTGCCTCTGCCTCCCAAGTGCTGGGATTAAAGGCATGTGTCACCATCATCCAGCTTTTCCTTTACATTTTTAAGAAGTTATTTTATTGTTTTTATATGTATTGGTATGTTTCCTGCTTGTGTGTCTGTGCATGTGTGTACAGTGCCTGCAGAGGCCAGAAAAGGGCACTGATTCCCTAGAACTGGAGTCATAGATAGTTATGAGCTGCCATGAGGGTACTGGGAATAGAGCCAGGTACCCACTGAACTACCTCTCCAGTCCCACTTCTCTTTGGCTTTTGATGAACTTCAGGGTTCTGGAAAGTTTGTGTGTTCTCTTTTCATCTCTTCAGATTCATACTTTAGACCCCATGCTTCTAGTTTCCATATCTAAGAGCAAAACACAGTATCTCTTAAAGGCCTTCTATTTAGGATTCCTATTAGAATACATTCAGACAGACTACACCTTCGTTCTGCTTGGGACATGGTGGCTCCCTTCTATGCCCCACCGTGGGGTGTGCTGGCCTCTGATAGGTCTGGTGTAGACTCCTGAAAGATGCTTGTGTGCAGGACATCTGCCTCCTGGGAATACTTCTCATTGAAGAGCAGTGCTCCAGTGCAACCAGATATTTGATGATCCTAATGGTAATTTGGTACATAGGAAGTTGCATCAAGGGGATTCTTTTTGTTTTTATAGTGGTGTGGGCAGGATCAGAGGGAATCTCAAGGGTCCCTGAAATGCCGAGAAATCAGCAGCTGCTGCTGCCTCCCAGAGATGAAAGGTTAGGGAAGGAACAGTGCTGAACCCAGGCAAGGGACAGGATTGCTCTGAGAGACCCATGGCAGCTACAGGGTGTCCGGAGGAGGGAGGGAGTTGCATGACTTCTCTTGGGGAGACACGAACAAATGAGTCTTCACCACAGACTGGACACCAGCAACCAACCAAAGAATGGATTCCATCCAAGTGTAGCTTGGTAAATCAGTGAGTTTATTGGGGTTACTCAGAGATAGTGTGAATGAGGGCTTACTAACAGGGTGTGGATGAAGGACTGCCTTTGAGAGCATGGCTGACTCAAAGCAACTACATCACTGAAAAGCCCACTCCAGCATGAGTGACTACTTGTGAGCCCCTGGCCCAGCCTGCAGGCAGCTCCTCCAAGGGAGCCAGGCATGGTTTACTGCCTTATGAACCTGTAACTTGGAGCTTCCTGCACAAAGTCCTTCAAGCCCTTCTCAGAGGAAATGTTTGAATTCCTCAAAACAGCTATATGAGAAAGGGGAAGCAAAACCCCAATGATTTTTGCCTCGTTCTGCTCCATGCCAGCCCTAGCGCTGGTCCTCGGCATCACTGGGAAGCCAAGCTGACCTGTGTGAGAAGAGTCAAAAGATCATCCTCCTGGGCACAGTAGGTGGCACGAAGGATGGAGAGAAGCCATCCAAGGGCAGCTTCAGAAAGCTGGTGAATGGCAGTGTTGTGTTTCTTCTTTCTTCTGCATCGTGTGGTGGTGGAGGAATAACTGATGTAGCGTCCAGCACCCCACATTCATGTGACAACATCCAGCCAGGAAGCCTAGAGGTGGGAGTACCATAGCCTCCCTGGGTTACTCTGTCTTATGCCTCTGACACCCCCAGCTATTTTAGCGGGTCATATTACAGGTTGTTGGCCAAACGGAAGTCAAGATGATAGATGGTCCCAATTGATGCAGACTGTCACAATCCATGCCTTTGCTGGATGTACCAAGTTCTCTTGCCTACTGATGTCTCCTGTTTCACCTGCCTGGGGGGACTAAAGTAGCTGGTCACTCCCTGAATCTTTAGAATCCTTTCTTCAGCTCAGATGCTGTGGAGACACAAGGTATGGATGGACAGATCAGTCCTTGGTGTGGAACCGTTTTCCTAGGCAGGAACTGCATACGTGTACATACACACATATACACTCACACACAGAGCTGCACAAACACACACATACTGCACACACACACACACACACACACACACACACACGGCTAATGTAAGCCCTGCTTGGCTTCCAGGAGATCTCTTCCTCCTCTACCTTCCTTCTCTGGTTTCTTTCATCTCCTTGACCTTCTATTGAGAGCCCCAGGGCTTGTGTAGACCCTCCTCTTGTGTCTGTTAAGGGGTTACCTCAGTGTGAGGACCTCAGTCACTTCCTAGAGACCAACAACTCCTACTTCTAAGCTCTCGCCATGCCCTCCGGCACCTACCTAGCAGTTGATCCAATCACATGGACCTCCTCTTACTATAACAAACGTCCACAGACTATGAGACTTCAGCAATGCCAGTTTATCCTTCCTCAGTCCTCCAGGTTGGGGGATCCCAGAGTCAAGGGGTTGACAGGGTGGTGTCACTCTGGATAAGATTGGGAACTCCATCCCTCGAGGCTCCATGTTCCCTGGCTGGTAGGCTCTTCTCATTCTTCAGATTCCTGTGACATCTTTTAGGGGTCATAAGCCAGACAGAAGTGCCTAAGAGAACCTGGTGTGTCCAGCAGAGGTGATGGATTATAACTTTCTGTGACCCTCAGAATCACTTACCACAATGTCCTTGGGCTCTGTGACTCTGTCCCTCCCACCTCCTGCCTTCAGTGCCTTGGGGCTGACATGAGGCTCCATTCAGACCATCCAGAACCATCTCTCTATCTAAGGACTCTTTTCATAACCATACCTGTAAAGTCCCTTTGCGCCATGCAACACCTCTGGGATACTGGGAAACGGATATCTCTGAGGACGCTTGTCCACCACAACATGCAGACAGAACTCTGGACCTGGCTTCTCACCAGCACTTCCTGCCTCAGACTTTAGTCATGATCTTCCTTGCTTCTTTCTCCATCATCTTCTCAGGACAACCCTCTAGGGAAATCTGGTGACTCTCTTCTGAGCCATACCTAGACCCCCATGTCTCCCACCTGCTGCCCAGTCCTAAATGATTCATTCAAGGGCAGACCCTCAGCAGGGCCTGGCCAGCCTTGGCTGTGCCCTACATGGTCTTTTTGGTCTTATAGTGGTCACCCCTTCTCTCTTGCAGGCTACATGGCTGCTCTCTTGCTCCTCTTTGTCCTGGCTGTGCACACCCCAGGCACCTCCCTTGCCCTTCTCTGGATCTCCTCTCCTGGAATTCAGTTTCTTCATCTGGATTCTGCTGCATTCTGGTCACAGTGTCACAAGTTGCAGGCCCAGTGAGCTACTTACCTGTGTTCCTCAAGTGGGATCCCCACCCTGCTTACCTGTGTTCCCCAAGTGGGATGCCCACCCTGCTTCACCCCATGTTCAGGCTTCATTGGCCGATCAAGTGAACAAGAAGTCAGCTGAAGCTCAATAGTTCTGGGAGAAGGAAACTATTTCACCCCCACAGGGCACCTGGGAGGTTTGGGATGGAGGAGTGGTCATCTGAACCAGGCTCCAGAGCATTTCCCTTTGTCTGGGGGTGGGGATTGGGTGGAGAACACCTGGTGGTTGGGGAGGGGTGGAATAAGAGTGTGAACCAGGGCTGGCTCCTGACTGTGGGGAGGAAGGACTTGACCATGAGAGTTCTGACGTCGGGGCTGGCTCCTGACTGTGGGGAGGACGGACTTGACCATGAGAGTTCTGATGTCGGGGCTGGCTCCTGACTGTGGGGAGGACGGACTTGACCATGAGAGTTCTGATGTCGGGGCTGGCTCCTGACTGTGGGGAGGAAGGACTTGACCATGAGAGTTCTGACATCGGGGCTGGCTCCTGACTGTGGGGAGGATGGACTTGACCATGAGAGTTCTGATGTCGGGGCTGGCTCCTGACTGTGGGAAGGGGGACTTGACCATGAGAAAAGCTAAGCTTCACCTGGGTTATGTTTGTGAGTAGGAAGCACAGTTGTATCTACATGGACATGTGTTTCCTGCAGGAAGTTGTGGCCATCATCTATGTGTGCAAGCATGAGCATCTGGAGTGTCTGAGGTGTGGTTTGTGTGCATGTGTGTGTCCTTGGGTGCCTGTGCCTATGTGTGTGTGAGAGTTATCCGTGTTTGCCTGTGTCTGTTTCAGGGTCTCTGTATGTCTACTTTGGTGCTTTGGGAGGAGGTATGTTTGATGTCTGTTATCTGTTACCTTTGGATCTGAATTTCCATAAATGTAAGCATATGTGTATCCATGAGAGAGTATATGTGTGAAGGTGGATCTGTGTCTCCTGCTATGTGTCTCACTGTGTGCCTGCATGCTCCAAATGGTTTTGGGTATCTATATATGTGCTAGTGTGTAAGTGACTTGATGGGCATTAGAATAGTCATGTTTGTGCATCCATGCATGGCTGCCCCCGGGTATATGAACATGCTAGTTTTCAACTACACTGCTTTGCCTCTTCCCATCATTCCCTTAGATGGGGAGTCCATGAGCCTTATAGCCCTTGCTAGGGAGCCCTGGGTCTTGTCCCAAGACCAGGTAAGGCAGAGCAGGTGGTTTGAGGCTGGCTTTAGGAGTAAGCACACTCTTGGTCCATCCTGCCCTCCCATCACTGTCACTGAAATCCTGTGTCCAATTGCAGGCTGGAAATCAGCCAACCCCAGGGCTCCCAGCACCCTCCTCTGTCCCATGCTGTCACCAGGGCCACTTGCTCGGGTTAACTGATGGCAGTGAAAAACCCATTAAGTGCCTGCTTCTCCCAGTCATTTGCTATCTTAAGGCAGCCTGGCTGACACGCGCTGGCTCTTCTTCACATAATTGGAGAAAGTTTTCCCGTCACCCGGTTCTCTGTGTGGCAGCGCTGGCCCTCTTGGGCCCCTCTATGCCATCACACAGGCTCTTCTCTCCTCCTTCAGAGGCTGACCTAATTTCCACTCTGTCATTTTGTCCTCCATGCCATGTCAGTTTCCCTAGGAGCTCCCAGGAGCCCCAGTCCCAGCAAGCCATCTGCTCCTTCTTTCTCCTCCCCAGAGGGATACTGGGATAGCATAGCTGTACCTGGGGGAGGCAGAAGTGGCCCTGCCATGTCCTAACCCTGCCAGAAGGCAGATTGTAAGGCATCTGAACTCAGGGACCTGCCCTGGGGGGGGGGGGTGGTTCATATAAGATAAGAGCAAGGTACTGGCCGTGGTACTGGATCTGGACATCGATGGCTGCTTCTGCAGATGCCGCCCCACGCTGAGGCCTGAGGTGGGCAGGTTGACTCCCAGCGTGCTGCATCCCTGGTTTCTCTGAACCTTTTATACCTCCTGAGGCCTCTCCTCCAAGATCCCATTGCCATACCAGTGCAGCACTCCAGCCAGATAGATGGACTCCACTCGGTGAGGCCCTGTCAATGTCCGAATGAGGTCAAGCTCTGGGGAGTCCATGAGTGGTGCCCTCACTCAGGAGAGGAGCAGTGTCCCTCTCAAAGTCCTGGGTGTGGAACCCAGGCGGGAGCCTCAATATGCACAGCCTTGTGAACAGAGAGCCCAGGAGATCTTCCGACCACACTAGCTGGGGACAGCTGAGCTGTGGGTTAAGCCTTATCCTTGGAGCCCCTGGTAGATAGAGCCCCAGGGTGCAGGTTGCTATTACTTTGTGGAATTTCCTGGTGTTTAACTCAGTCTCCCTAATCTCTAACTTCAACTCAACCCTGAGGCGGAGGATGCATTTCCCAAGTTACCTTTGGTCACGGTGTTTTATAAGAGCAATAGAAAGCAAACTTTTTTTTTTTAATTTCAACTTATAAGTAACAGTCTGTCATGAATGGAAATCAGGACCAGCATAGAAGGCAGGGACCCAGGGGCAGGAGCTGAAGCGGCGACCATGGAAGAACACTGCTTCCCGGTTTACTCCTCAGGCTGACATACAGCGACATTTCTTAGACTGGGGTGGCACCACTCCTAGTGAAAATGCCCCAGAGACTTGCTTATAGGCCAACCTTATAGAAGCATTCCTCTTCCCAGGTAACTCTAGCTTGTGCCAAGCTGACAAAAAGCCAGGTCACCAGGCCTTACTTGCCACAGCCCTGCCCTGCCAGCCACCACACCAGACTTGTCATCGTTGTCCTGGTATTGTGAGGACAGCTGTATTTACTTTCCTGGGCTCCCCAACATTGGTCATCCAGGGCTGACGTGGAAGCCTGTCCATCCCAACTGGACTCGGCTTTCTTGAGTAAAGGAGTCTGTGTCCACCCAGGTGAACAGCAGCCAGATGAGAGAGGAGCCATTTCAGAGCAGCGGTCTGCCTATGGCATTCTCCAGGCCTCCTCACCCTCTGATTCCAGTGTGTGGTCATTCTGCGGTTGCTGCTCCCCATATCCTGTTCCAGAGTCAGCCCCCAGGGAGTTCAGGGCCTGGCTAAGCCCCCACCCAAAGGTTCTGAACCCACACAGGGGCTTCATGGGAGCCACATGTCCCTTCAGGGTTGGCACATCCCTGTGGCATGCTGTGTCATCATTATACAGCATTTCAAAGTGCACACTCTGTCTGGAGCCCTGGCAGGTTTTTAATTAGTGGATAGCATTCAATACTCCAGAGACTTCATGTGGCGTCTCTAGAACCATTGGGAGCTTGAGCCACCTGGGTGGCATACCTGGACTGTGCTCAGTCAGGATGCCCTCATGTGAGCCAGTTTCCTGACTTCCTGCTGTGGGCTACACTCAGGTTGCATGTACCCCATGACAGTGTGGCCCTACTGGCCTTGTGCTGCAGCCATTGGGGATTTCCACACATCATCTGCTTGTGGATCTGACCTGATCACTGCCAAACTGCCCATCCACACATTCCCTCCATCCCTCTTTGTGGATAACCCTACCAGAGGGATCGGTGGTTCGGCTTTTCCAGAAGGGGACTGTCTCCCTACTCACTTTTGGAATGGGCTCAGCCTCTTGACTTGATTTAGCCAAGGGGCACTGGAGAATGTGGATGGGAACTTGTCGCCTGCAGAGGCTGCCGTGGGGTGAGCCAGCCAACCCATAGCAGAAGAATGAGAAGCTGAGGCTATAGCCAGGGAAACTGGGAGTGAGCAATGGCTCTATCTGTTAATCAAGGTCTGAGAGAGCCTGGCAGATCTGGGTTAGGCCTTTACCCATCTGCCCAGAGAGCAGGGTGTTGATAAGTTTTGGTTGTATGGAGCCTTCAGCTCTGGGATAGTGTTTTACATGGTGGGAACTAGCTGATATATTATGTTTATGCCACAAGTCCTCTGATTCTGCTAGAGGGCCCTGGGAAAAGGACGTCACCACTCCTTTACACTCTGACCTGTCTCAGTGACAAACTACTACCAGAAGATCTCAGGAGCCCTCTGGTTCTGTATGATGGGGTCCGCTCACCAGCACCAGGCCCCTGGGAAGATTTCTGGAAGCCACACCATCAAGATGTCACCTTGCTGGGCTTAGCTCCTGCTGTGTATGCCTATTTCCTTTTGTCCTTAACTATAGCAGCCCACACCCAGCTCACATACCTGGTGCTCAGCCTGCTGTTCTGGGCAGCACTCTGACTTTCAGATGCCCTGGGCGCACACAGTCTCTTCATATCAGAACCTCATCAAAGCCACTGCCTGGCTTTCACTGTCTCATGCCCGATCGGGTCACTTTTAGCTTTTTCCAGCTGTTGAAACTGTGGGATGACCAAGTAGAATAGACACTGTGAGTGACAAGTGCTGGCCTGCAGCAGTCCTGAGCTCCTTCACCCCAGCTCACAGCACATGCATGGCCATACTCAACAGGGCATACCTGCTCACACCCACAGGTTCACATGGCACACATGGACACACACATTCCGTGTGAGCACTCATCTTTTTCTAGATGCCAGGCATTCCCCTTGGGAGCAAGGCTTTTCATTTGGGGCCAGTATACCACCCCTGGGCCTGGCAAGTCCCTATCATACAGAGGGCATGAGAAGTTTCTAGCGGCTGGTTACAGAGGGGGAGGGGCTGCTGGTTAAACAGGGGTGAGGCTCCATCCCCGTGTACTCTCTGCTCACCCCTCTGGCCCTGAAAACCTCCTCATTCTCTGCTGGGTATGCGGTGTGCTCTGCCAGATGTCAGTGAGCTGAAACAGAGCCTGGAAGTGACAGGTGCTTCTTGGCTCCGGGCGTGCCCCGGGCTGAGGCTGAATTGGCTGTTGGAGGCCCTGTTTCCTGGGCTAATTGGGGAAGGAGAGGGAAAAGGAGGGGCCAGAGGGGAAGATGCTGAGCTCTGGGCTCAGGCTAAAGGCAACAAAGCTGCTTATGAGAATGATGATCTGGGAGTGTGTGTGTGTGTGTGTGTGTGTGTGTGTGTGTGAGAGAGAGAGAGAGAGAGAGAGAGAGAGAGAGAGAGAGAGAGAGAGAGAGAGAGGAATAGAAAGGAGACAAAGGGAGACAGATGCTACAGATATACATAGAGAAAGAGAGATCACAGACAGGATGGGAGAGACAGCAAGAGGGAAGAAGAGGGTAATAGGAGTAGGAAAGAACAAAATACAGAGAGACAAGAAACAGATAGAGAGGGACAGAGAGAAGGGAGGGGGACAAAGATGTAGACACCACCCTTGAATCCTCTCATGTCCATCAGCATGTGGCTGTCGGGGACCCTCTGATATATTCTAGCCCTGTTGGTCATAGGCCCTGCTCCTGCCTACCTTCTGTCTTCTGCTGTGCCCTGGTCCTGGCCCTGGGATACTCGGCTGTCAGCCTGCCCCAGGTCTGGACCACATTTTGGGCACATGTGCAGCCTTGGCAGACTCAGACTGGGTCGTGAAACTCACTTCTACAGGCTCCCATGTTCTTTTGGGTTGCCTCTCTTTAGGAGCAGAGCTCAGAAGAACGGGTTGTCTCCATGAGCTAGAGGCACAGTGTTCTCTATCTCTAGGTCTTAGCGCTCTCTGTGAATGCTGAGGTTCAGAGTCACAGCTGGAACATGCTAGATGCTGGGAGCCAGAGTCTGAGGAGAGGCTGCTTCTTGAGCTGAGGACAGCAGCCGTGCTTGACCTATGCAGAGTGTCAGCACAGGCCGTTGACTGGGGGGGGGGATGTGTCACTCAACTTCTGGAGACTCTATCCACATCAGTTTAATGAGGACTATAATGTCTCGAGGGATGCTGGTGCAGGAAAGCCCATCACAGGTGGACAGCAAGGACCGTCAAGGATCATGGGGTATGGTGGTCAGAAGCAGGAGCAGCAGGTAGGTAGGCACTGTGGGAGCCAAGGAGGCTGAAGTCACAGTGGATCTCTTCTAGATGGCAGGATCTAGGTGGATGGGTGTGAGTTAGCATGAAGCAGGTGCCAGCCTTGCATCCTTACCAGCTACATCTAGCGGGGCAGTTCTGGACCTGCTGTCTCCACGGGTAGAAAGAACCTACTTAGAGATAACCTGGAAGGCTCTGGCATTATTTGAGTCTATGTGGGGCAGGTAGTATGTATGTGAATGTGCCCAACGACCAACACACACACACACACACACACACACACACACACACACACACACACACACACACACGTGCGCCCACACTTGGAAGTCAACTGTCAAGCACTGCAGTTTAAAATGTGCTTATTTATTTGGTTTGTTGGTGCGCTATCTCCTCGGCTGCCTTTATAAATATTTATCAATGTTGTCACAGTGACATTTCCTGGGAGGAGGTGAGGAGGGGAGGGGAGGAGAGAGGAGCATGTCAGAGAGAGCTGACAGGTAGGAGGCAGACTCTAGGGCCTCAGACCAGCCTTGATGGGAGGAAGCTGGGGGCTGCGCTAAGGGATGGAGGTTACCCTCCTGGACACCTGACCCATTCCCAGCCAGCTGGGGTTCTAAAACAGGATCCGGAGCTCAAGGTCTCAGGTGAAGATGAATCAGAACCTCCCATCGTGAGCTGAGTCCACAGTGACTTATTAAGTCAGTGGTTAATACTGACTTGCTGTAGTAAGGGTTCAGTATTTAATGCCTAACAACTTAACAACTTAAAAATTCTGACAAAGGGTCTCCAGGCAGCCAGTAAGGAGCTTCTCATGCCCTCTGCATGACGGGCCCCTCAGGCCCTGGAGATCAATGATGAGCGCAAACAGCCAGCCTTGCTCTCTGGGGATGCCTGCTATCTTAGCAGATGACAAGCGTTCCCATGAGATCACTCTAAAAGCCTCAGAGATGGCATGCCAATGTGTGCTGTGTGGGCCCATGAGTGTATGCAGGTCTGTGTGCATGGCAGTTGCATGAGGGTATGTTCATGGGAGTGCGGCACACAAGTTTGCGTGTCACTGTGTATATGGTCATCTGTATGTGAGGATTTGGTGTATGCTTGCATGTGTGCCTATGAATACATATTTGTGTGTGAGGGTTGTGGCCAGGTTTGTGTGTGAATCTCTGAATGTAAACACGTCTCTGTGTGTGAGAGCATTGCATGTGTCCACTGCATGTGCTGGGAGCTGATGCAAAAGAGCTCAGGACTGCAGAGGTCCCAAGAAAAGACACAGTCAGCTGTAGTGAAACGGGGAGTCCAGGTAACAGAAGACAGTGGGGGATTTGACAGTCTGAAGCTAAGGAAACAGTGAATTTGGTGGCTGGATCAGCTAGGCTTCTGCATTAACAGATCCTCTAAAGCTCCAAGGCTTCCCACCCACTGTTTTAGGTAGGTTTTTATTCCTGTGATAAAACACCGTGACCAAAAACAAGTTGTGGAGAAAAGGTTGATTTCATCTTAACAACTCTCGGGTCACACTCCATTACTGAGGGAAGTCAGAGCAGGAACTCACGGCAGGAACCTGGAGACAGGAGCTGATGCAGAAGCCACAGAGGAGCGCTGCTTGCTGGTTTTCTCCCATGGCTTGCTCAGCCTGCTTTCTTATAGCATGTAGGACTCCCAGCCTAGTGGTGGTACCGCTACAGTAGACTAGACCCTCTCACATCAATCAAGAAACATAAACATGTCCTATAAACATCCTTACAGGGGATCTGAGGGAGGCATTTTCTCAATTGATATTCTTCTTTCCAGAGACTTCAGCCTGTGAAAAAGTGAGAAAACCAAAAACCAAACCAACCAGGATGCCCATCGTTCAGGGGCTTTCTACTCTCTTGCTGGTCATTTGGGCTGATGAATTGAGCTGTTCTTTGAGTCTGACTGCCATGTGGGTCTCAGCTGAGATAATAGAGTCTTCCTCATCGGTCTTATGCTGCTGCAGCTATCCTGGGTATCTTCTCATTCTGACCCCAGAGTTTTTAAGGTGAGGATGTAAGCATGCCTTTTGAGGGCTTGGATTAGAAGAAGTAGAATGTTATTCCTGATACATTCTATTAGTCTGGATTCCTGACTCCCATTGCTGCTAGTGCAGCTCCTTCTAGGAATTAGGCTGGCATCTCTGCCCTCACCCCTAAGTTAAAGCTTGCCTCAGCAAGGCTCTCAGTATTTAGGATGACTGCCTCTCTTGCCACATCACCTTCATGGGACACCTAAACCCTGTTCACTTCCTCACCTCTACTTCCATCCACAACCATTCCACACCTTGACTGCCCAACCCACCTGTGTTGTTGGGAGAGCCGCTCGTTTGTTCCCAGCTGCCCAGACCTGAAACAATCACTCAGAAACCACATTATTTGCAATACTGTTTGGCCAATAGCTTAAGCATATTTCTAGCTCACTCTTATATCTTAAATTAACCCATTTCTATTATTTTATATTTTACCATGAGGCTCGTGGCCTGCTGGCAAGGTTCTGGCTGGCAGCTTGTGTCTCTCTCCTCTGGCAGTTCCATGGCTTCTCCCTGACTCTCCCTACTCTCTCCTCCTCTATCTGCTTGGAACTTCTGCCTTGTCCTATTCTGCTAAGCCACTGGCCGAAACAGATTTATTCGTTCAGCAATAAAAGCAACACAAAGACAGAAGGACCTCCCATATCATTTCCCTTAGGTTTTAATTTAATATAGTAAAATTACATATAACAAGACAGTTATCAAGCAAGAATTAGAGTTACAATATTTATATCTACTTTATCTTTTATCATAACTAAGGAAAACTATAACTATCTTTTCTTCAACTCCACTAAAGAATCCAAAAGCACAAAATATTACCTAAGTAAACAGGAAGTGCATTGTAAGCAACTTTCAAAACTCTAGAATTGACAGAAACATCTTGCTGCCTGGATAGTCATCTAAAGTTCTTCTGTAACGTTGCAGACACTCTAATCTTTAGCCTATAGGTCCATAGAATCTGGCAGACTTTTCATGAAGCAGGAAATTTCAAAGACAGTTCCACCTATATTGGCAGTTTGTCAGTCACTTTCTTCTGTGTCCTGCAGAATGTCTGGCAGACTCTTTCATGGAGCAGGAATCCCGAAGGACTGTCTCACCTTCTTTAGGCAGCTTCAGCAGTCATTTTTCTGTGGGTCCTGCAAGCCCAGTCAGGCAAGAGCAGTTTCTTGCCCAAATGGCTAACAAACTCCATAAGGAGCCTCTTCAATGCCCATTATCCTCTTGAAGTAATTGGTGCTGCAAGAAGCAGATGTGTCTCATTTTCATAAAAAGTCCTAAATTCTTAAACATTTTAAATGCCATATTCTGAAGGTCTTTGAAAGATTTTAAGAATCCCTATCTAACTGAACTATATCTCTATATATCTAGAAAACTTAACTTACATGACTACAAACTTGACTATTATAGATGATTATCTATTAACCTATATTTATTTAATTATACATTACATTTTTAAGTGAGCTGTACAAAAACAATACCTTAACCAAGAGCAGAAATACACATATAACAAAATTGACCTTAAATTTGTATCAATAAACTAAGATCCATACCAATGCAAATCTCTATAGCATATCCTCCTTTAAATGTAAACAAACATTTATAAACAATATTTGGGAATTTGGGCATAGTTCTATCCAAACTGCTTTCTGCTTTTTGTTGGGCAAAGTAATTTTTGGTGGTGTTTACTGTGACCTTTTGGGGGATCTTGGTCCATCAAACCACATTAGTCTGGAAGGATTTCATAGGTTCTCACCCTCTGTAGAAACAAAAGAAGAACCTCTTTTCCAAAGCAACAAAACCTTAGACCCAAAATCTGAAGTCATTTTAAAATATATATGTTGGTTTAGCTTAGTAGCCCATACAATGAAATTTCTCTCTGTGCTTAGCTCCTTCACAGTCAAAAAATTTAAAGAAAACACAATAATATACATAATTTAGACTCTGTGTATATTCCATCTTTATGTGGCTTATTTGTTTTTACTCTATTACTTTTCATTATTTATTTTATTATCTTTACTCCTTTAATCTATGACTGTCTGTACTCTCCTCTTTAAAGACTTTGTTTTATTTTTTAAAACCATTTACTTCCTTTTATAACTGCCTATATTCTTTTTCTTCTCTCTCCTAAGCCTACGTACTTTTATCCAATACTGTGACCCATTTAGAGGTCTATATCTGTCTGAATCTGTCTTTATTGTGTATCTGTAATTATTTTCTGACCAGAAGTGCCTTTTTAAAAATGCTAAGTGGGCGTGGCTAGAGCCAAATTGGCCCTGCCTGCTTGCTCTGTCCAGTCAAACATGGCAGAGGCATGGTACTGCTTCTGAGAGCCATGTACATTGCCCATTTTTAGGCACACAGTGGGTCTATGTTACCATTAAGCAAGTTGTATCACTCTGCTCAAGACCTCTTTTAAATGCTCCGTAGCTGGGACCTCAGAGTCAGAGCTGGTCCTCTAGTGAAGCCTTAAAGGATCCGTGCAGTTTTACTGCTACCGCTGAGTCAGGAAGCCTTCTCTTAAAAGAATCGTGCCTCTGTTTACTTCTAGCAAATGGATCCCACCCGAGACAATGCTGCTACCAAAAAGCCATGCTTAACTCTGTTCTTTTGTGTCTAGAATTCCTTTTCATGTTGGCATGCCAATTTGTTGTTGGGAGAGTCACTTGTTCATTCCCAGCTGCCCAGACTGAAACAAACACTCAGAAACCACATTATTTGCAATACTGTTTGGCCAATAGCTTAAGCATATTTCTAGCTCACTCTTATATCTTAAATTAACCCATTTCTATTATTTTATATTTTACCATGAGGCTCGTGGCCTGCTGGCAAGGTTCTGGCTGGCAGCTTGTGTCTCTCTCCTCTGGCAGTTCCATGGCTTCTCCCTGACTCTCCCTACTCTCTCCTCCTCTATCTGCTTGGAACTTCTGCCTTGTCCTATTCTGCTAAGCCACTGGCTGAAACAGATTTATTCATTCACCAACAAAAGCAACACAAAGACAGAAGGACTTCCCATATCACGCTTGCCCTGCCTTCCCATCTCCAGACACACTGAAGTCAGAGCACAGTCTGCTGCTATGCAGGGTCAAGGCCTCACCATGGTCTGTGTATTCTCTGAATGCCCATGGCCCCACTTTTGTATCTTTCATGTGTTCACCAGCTCATCAGCATCCTGTACTCTATAGTGCGGCACCAAGGAAGCTTCTTTTGGCAACCCATGTAAAGTTTCAATCCTTCCCCCACCCTGACCCCGTCTCTGCTTTGATTTCCCCAACAGTGATGTCATTTTTTGTCATATGCTACTCCTTGTGGTCTGTCTGTTGGCTCCTTCAGGACTGGGTGCCCATGGACACAAGTGCTTGCATATTATTTGCCTTTATATCCTGCAACAGGTACCTGACAAGCAGCTACAGATGGCTATGAGTGAATGGATGGTGTGGGGGACGGACAGCTGAATGGATCAGTAAATAAAGGTCAGGGAGATGGGTGGGTAGAGAGGAGGATGGATGGGTGAGTAGATTAGCGGATGGAAGAATGACAGGTAGGTGAACAGCTGGAAGGGTGGGTGGATAGACAGAAGAATGAATTGTGGGCAGATGGATGGATGAACAGGTAGATAGGGAGAAGAATGGGTTAAGAGATGGCCGGATACATGGATGGATGCATGGGTAGTTGGGTAGGTAGGTGGATACATAAATGAATAAATGGATATAAAGGAAGGATGGATGTGTGAGTAGGTAAGTGGGTGGCTTCCAGGTCTTAAGGCCCGACGGCTCATCTTGATCCCATTACAAGCGCAGCCAAGTGGTCAGTCTCTGTGTGATGTGGGTGGGAGTAGGTGGGAGGAAGGAGTAAGAACTTGCTGCTTTCATGCTGACACGATGGAAGACTGTCTGCAGCTGGGACTTGTGGCCATCTATTTCACAGTCAGCCGCAGACTCCTCTGGTAACTGAGTATCTTCACAGTGGTGGAGTCTGGGGAGGAAGAGCGCCTCAGAGGTTGACAAGGAGCCTCCTACAGGGAGCTCCTGCTGATCAGTTAGAGCCCAGAGGAGAGCCACATGCCAGGGTTACAGAAGGGAACACCTGGGCACAGGTTCAAACTCAGGGATCAGAAAGGCTGAGGGCAGTGGCAGAGGTCACTCTACCTGTCAATCTGTCCAAGCAGTGACACTGGCCAGGCGTGGTGGCTCATATCTTTAAACCCAGCACTAGAGATGCAGAGGCAGGTGGATCTCAGTGAGTTCAAGGACAGTAGTCTTGAAAAAAAAAAGTGATGCTGACTGTACCTCAGGGACCTTGGGTGGGAATACAGCAGAAACCTCCAGAAGGTAGGAGGCACTTCACTGCTAGAGTGGATTGCACACATCTCTGAGAGTGCCTGTTCAGGGATGCGGGGAGATGCCATGCAGGTACACTCAGCCTACAGACAGGCAGCTCAGGCTGGGGGCTGGGCAAACTGACACGGTGGCAGTTGGTCACAGGAGACAAGCTAACTCTGAGAACACAGAATGGAATGGGGCTGGCTGGGGAAGAAGCCGCAGGTGGGGCTTACGCAGGATGCTGTTTGTGTCAATGGGGATACAGCTCAGCAGAGTTACACTGTGCTGACACCTACACTGTGACCCACAGTCCAGGCGCTGGGTGGAGGAAGCATGTCAAGAGATAAAGTAAATGAAGCTTCCTCTGAAGATGCTGAGAGCCAGAGTGGCCACTGCAGCCCACATACTGGAGCCTCTCACCCCTCCCTCCCAGTAATCAAAGCATAGGATTTAAAGGAACCGAGCAAACTTATCCTAAAATGTCTTAACTAGGGATGAAATGGTTAAAATAGCAAAGGTTGTTTTTAAAAACCAACAAAGGTGTCCAACATGCACTTGCCGGCTTTGAACACATTATGGAAAGCCATGGTCACTGAGGAGATTGGCATAGGAACAGAGCTGAAGTCTAAAAGGCTCCTGGACCTGGTACATGGTGGGCTGCAGGACACAAGCTGCATCTTCACAGACTCGGCCGTCTCTGCCCTCTGCTCACACGTCAGAGTTAAACTTGAACTTTATCCCATCTCAGCTCAGTGCTTGGGGCACAAGGACCAACCTGGTAGACACCAGGTTTGGGGTGGGGTTGCTGTTCTTGGTCCAAGGAGAGGAGACAGGAAGTCACCCTTCAAGATCTGGTAATGATCTGTAATGAGCAAGGGGGCAGCTGTCTGCGGCCACATCACCGTGGGAACACACCAGATCTCACCTATCTCTGACGCTAAGCAGAGCTGAGCCTGGTTAGCATTTGACCCAGAGAAATGGAGACAGTCAAGGAAGGCAGGCTAGGGAGAGGTGGCATTTACACCACCCTTAAGGGTGGGGGACTCTCATGGTGTGTCCCCACATACAGGCCAAGAGGTTTTCCTCCAGTTTTTGTCAGATTGGTTACATCAATCCTTACAGCTGGTAGTATAAATGAAGAAATGGAAGCCTAGAAAGATGAAGCCGCCACGGAGGAGGCAGGTTCTGTCTGCCAAGGCCTGACCCGACCTATGTGCCCTAGCGTTCCCATGGATGGGAGCCCCGCCAAGGTTTCCTCTCAGAGGTGGGCACCTGGAATTTAAGCAAAGCTGTTGGTGTGTTTAAATATTGTCATTGATGACTGTAAGTGGGCTTATGAGCCTTATCGGCTTAGATTTGTATCTGCAGGAGAGCCGTTCATCTTAAATAAATATGTTTTTAATAATCTCTGAGTATTTATGGAGCATAAAGCTGTCAGAAGCGACGGAGATGAGGATTTCTGAAGTCGCTTGCTGCACAGGGCCCTTGCCGAGTCATTAAGGAAACCGGTTCCCAGCAGGACGGCGAGTTCTGCTGCCAGTGCGAACAAACGTGCAAACGATTATCATCCCAGAGGATTTTTAATAAGCCAGGGTTGGTTATTTAACCTACAATAACCACTTAATAAACATAGTAAATTACTCGCAGGTTTGGAAGTCTCTGCTCCTCCCCAGCTCCTCCCAAGACCACCTGTGTCCTGGAGTTTCTGTCAGGAAACCCTGGCACAAGGCTTGCCCTTCCGGCTTGTGCTGCAGTGGTTCCCCAGGCTATAGCTGCTCCAGGGTCTGAGAGCAGCAGGGTCCAGCAAGAGGCTCTCCCTCTACCTCTGTGTACAGTCAATCAGATGCACATCTGCCTGATTTCAGCAGGAGCCCAGGTCAGACCCTCTGGTGCTAGGCTAGACCACCAGGCTCTTCCCAGTTTTCTGAGTTGGGCCAAGACATCTAGCCCTCTGTCAGAGCTGAGGTTCCCACCCATGAACCCACCGCCTTGGGTGCCCCTTTTCTGCCTAAACACAGCGCCTACCCCAGCATTCCTTGTTTCCAGCAAGCAGCAAACACCTGTCGGTGCGAGATTCAGTCACCACTGCAGACAGGTCTTTCAGTTCCTAGGAAGCCCCTGCCTTCCCTATTAACATCTCACATGGCTGGACATTGCTCAGTGCCTGGTGCCATTCAGAAACCTCATAAAACCTGCTCACTGTCCCCTCCCTTCCAAGCTGTGGGACAGAAACTGTTGGTATCTCTTCTAACAGATGGGAAAACTAAGGCTTGGGTGCTTGTCTCAGTGACATTTGAAAGAGTTGCATCAGGGATTACATGCCCAGATCATCAACTGTCTTCTCTCCTACATGAAGCAACCATAGTGTTATCCAAAAGTTTGTGGGCTGCCCAATGTACAGGACTTTTATGTCTCAGTCAGCTTGGTCTGTGTAACAAGCATACCACGTTGGGCGGCTGAAAACCCAAGGTCAAGGATCCAGTAGGCTCTGGTCCAGGTAAGGACTTGGGTCCTGGCTTTAGACCCACAACTTGCTGTGTATATGTTATTTCCAGTGTCTAGCTTACCTTCCATAGCAGACTCTATCCACCTTTCCTGAGGACCCCTCCCCCAAATGCATTATGGGTAGAAGGTCAACACATGAACTTGGGGTAGGACAAAGAGCTCTGACCAAAGAAGCCTGAAACCCTTGAGATCACCTCTCATGTTCCCCCTGGTCCGTGGAGTGTACATGTGGGCACAGCCAGGTGGGCTTCTCATAGCCTCTCCCATAGCCATGGAATTGGAGTCACTTGGAGGGTGCCCCCTGATTAATCCAGCAGTAGTCCCTGATCAGGGCTCTGAGACTGGACACTGCCAGAGACAAGGGGTGGGTACCACATCCCACACATCTTGGATCTAGAAAGTTGACTGAGGCTGTGAGGGAATGAAGAAAGGACAGATACTAAAGAAACAACAGACACAGCCGCAGAAGAGCTGGGGTCAGGTGGACTGTATGTACTCTGACGGAGCTGCACCAACGACTGCAACTACCGCGAGCTAAGCTCCTCTTGGCAGGACGGCTCTACAGGTGAGCATTGTCAGGCTGCAAGCACCTGCGGGGAGGAAGCTGCAGCTGGTTGTTTATGTAGACACTGATCATCATCCATAAACACTCATGCTTTGCCCTTCTGAGCCTGACCTGAGGAAGGCTTTGCCACTCCGTGGGTGTGAGGCGTTGCTCTTTAGCATGGCGCTGCCTATGCCAACAGTACACATTCACTCAGGACTTCATCCATTCTTTATGCATTCTCTCAAGGCTTCCTTGCTTCCCCACAGGCAAGACACTAAGATGGGTGACCGATGACTTCTGTAGGACAGGGGCTATGCTTGCCAGCCTGGGTGCGTGTCTGGAGCGGAAGAAGGCAGGCCAGGCTGCCTGGGTCAGACTATATTGCCCTCTCTCATGCTGTATCTCTGTCTCTATTGGCCCTCACCTAAAATTCTGAGGGTTTCCCTGTTCTGTGGGACTTATAACATTGAACAGTATGGAAGGCCTATGGACCACATGGCTCAGGAAGAAGTGCTGGTTGGTTTTTATTTTCAAATTCATACAACCTTGAGTCACCTGGGAAGGGGAACCTCACTTGAAAAATTGTTCAGATCAGTTCAGCCTGTGGCCATGTCTGTGAGGAATTGTCTTTATTGCCTATTGATGTGCGAGGGCCCAGCCCACTGTGGGCAGCACCATCCCTAGGCAGGTAGGTCCAGGCTGCCTAAGAAAGCTAACTGAATATAAGCTGATATACGAGCCAGCAAGCCGAGTTATTTTATGGCTTCTGCTTTCATTCCTTCCCTGACTTTCCTCAATGTAAATTGTGCCATGGGAGTTGAGAGCTGGAATAAACGCTTTCCTCCCCATGCTGCTTTGACTGATATTTTATCACAGCAACAGAAAGGGAACTAGAACACTACAGAAGCTTTTCTTCCAGTCTGTCATCGGCAGCATGGAAGACATTCCTTAAGTCCTTAAGTATGCCTAGGAATGCTGAGCTGGGGACCCTGGACAGGGCTGTGTGGGATGCTGCCCAGTGTCAGTGGTAAGGTTTCACACAGAAAGAGGAAGATGGCACAGAAGCTTCACATGGGGGCATCTGGGGCAGTTAAAAGGACAGGGGCATCAGGGAGAAGACATACAATGCAGCTGGGGCAGGTAGGGGGTACCGGGGGCACCCTGCACAAGGCTAGGTGTACTACTGGAGACTTTGCTGGGTTAAGACTGGCTAGGAGCAAGCAGGGACAACAGCTCGAAATAGTGATAGATGGCAGAGGCAGGCTGGGAAGAGGAAGCGATCAGACGGACCTGCCTGGGATTCTGGGGCCTTTGTGTGTGAGCATAAGTGTTTGGGTGTGCAAGTGACAACACTGAGAATGTGCAAGCACATTTGAGGAGATGAGTGTAGGAGCAGGGGGCCTGTGTGTGCCTCCCCAGGTTGAAGGCTCTGTCTTTCCCCAACTCTCTCCATCCTATTAATTCTCTTCAAACTGCCCACAGCATTCAACCTTTCCCCCATTCAAAAAGCTTTATCGTCAAATATGTGACCCACTCAAAAGCTTGTGCCATGTGTGTTTGGGCAAGGAAAGAATTTAAGAGAACCTGAAACGAGAGGCCGTGCCCAACTCCCACAGCTCCCCCAACCCCATGTCCCATCTCCCACACTGCTGTGCCATTTTGCTGGCCAGTCCTGGCAGCGTGCAGCTGCCTCCCCAAACATCTCCCCCCCCCCCCGTGAACTGTTTGGGCCTGCTGCTTTTCTTAAAAGCATCATGCAAATGGAATCGGACCTGTGTATTCTTGTGTGACTTGATTCTGTCAGGGCCATTGTCTCTGCCACGCGTTCCTGCTGCCGCACGTACCTACACATTAATCACTGCCGAGGCGAGTGGGTCCCTTTGTCTGAACGCCCAGCATATCTGCATTCTCTTGGGGTGGGCACACAGGTTGCCTCCAGGGTTTCTTTTGTCCCAGGGAAGCATAGTGCCACCATGAGGGTCTTAGACGGCTACACAGTCAGGGTTGGGGTGATCTGCCGGGTTTTAGATATGAGAATGGTCAGCCATGGCTCAGGCACAGCCCCCAGAAGGCGGAGACCCTCCCACTCCCCCATTTTATCCCTGTATTTTGATAAGGAGGCTATTTAGATGAGCTGATGTCCTTGCTGGCTTGATCAAAGCAGACTGTAACCCAGAAAGAGTGACATTCTGGAGCAGGGTGAGGAAAAGCATCTTCCAGCTCAGTGGCCCCCTACAACCAAGGCAGAGTCAGTCTTGGGCCCTGTGTGCCTGTGTGCCTGGCTTACAGCAGAGCTGTGCAAATGCCATTTCTTTGGCTTAACCAAGCTGTGCAAAATTCACCTTTGGCTGAGGAAATCAGGACCTGGGGTGGGGTAGGCAGCTGTCCAAGGGCAGGGCTGTCCATCTAGCCAGTTCTGGGTCTCATCTGTCCTAGCTGCCTAGCTGTATCTGTCAGAAGGAAGCTAGTATATCAGCGGAAGGCATGTGGCTGACTCGGTGGAAGACAGGTAGAAGATGGATGGTGGGTAGGCTCTGTGCTGGCTTTACAGGTGGACAATAAACACTCCAAAGAAATGCTTCTCCTAAGAGCCAGGCCCTGTGTGAGCTCTGAGCTAGAGTTATGTGGGGGAGGAACCCCACTGGCTGACACCCACCAGGCTCTCCTGCAGCTTCCAGTGCAGATGCCGCCCTGGAGAGAGCTCAGGCTGCCTTATAACATGCTGGCTCTTTCTCTCATCCACAGGGGTAACAGCTGGAGTTGGAACATCCCAGCAGCCACAGGGATAACCCCCACTGCATTGACTCCTCTAGCATCTCCTGGATTGTTGCATATCTGTGACTGAGGAGGTGGGACTCAGGAAAGGTTGTTCTTTGAGGTTTCCAGGGAGGTCACAAATGGAGGAAAGCAAGAACTCAAGTTGATATTCACCCAAGTCACGCTTGGGGGTCACAGAGATGGCCATTATTAGCCCACTATTCAGACATGCCTGAACCTGACAAAGAATCATGGAGAGCCATTGGCTCTCATGAGGTTCATGAGGGGAAGATTCCTCACCAAGACCTCTGTCTGCTCCATCCCCAGGATCTGCTGTGCCCCATCCGCTACCAGGTGAATCAGTCAACTGTGAGTCTAGCATTTAAAGTCTCAACCCTGGAAGGCAGAGCCCACTCTCAGGAAGAAGCGGTAGGCTATCTGGGGGCAGGCGGAACTGGGTCTTGTAAGTTGAGGAGAAGTTCATCAGGATAAACCTGGAGGAAGAAGAGTAGGCTGAGAGGACAGTGTGTGAGACAACACAGGACTGGAGTCTCAGGGAATGGCGATCAGAACAGAGGTACAAGGCGATGCTAGGGCCAGGTTGGGGCGCTCGGCACTCTTGGGTCCTCTCCTGTGAGTCACAGAGATTCCAAAATGCTTGGATCTTTCCGGGGTTGTGGAAAGTTATGCTGGCTATCTCCCACTCTCTAAACTGATGGTTCCTGCATTCTGTCCCCAGGGCTGAGGAGGAGGAAGGAAGATTCTAGGTGGCAGCTGGTAGTTGTGGCCTTGGGGACCCACTTTCTTAGGCACACCTTTGCTCCTCAGTGGGTAGTGACAAGCAGGTTCTTGTGAAAGGAGCACCTAGATCTAACCATGTGTTCAATATTTAAGTTGTGAAAACAGTCTCTGCCACAGGCTGGTTGGCAGCCAATCAGGGTCTCTTGCAGTGGGACCCTGAGGCCAATGTTCTGTGAGCAAGACTGTCTCAGACAGAGCTGGGGGTTAAATCAGCAGGGATGTGTCCTCAAGGGTCTCTCTAAAGAAGTGACATAATATTGAGTGGCCGGGAAGCAGGACTGAGGTGAGAACCTAGAAGGAGGGGGCATGGCTGCAGAAAAGTTGGGGCAGGTGTCTACCATCTGTGTGGTTGTGACTATGGGGCCAGATGCCCACTGTGTGGTTGTGACTCATTATGCTTACCTCTGTCCCGGACTGGGACATCTCACTTACCCAGCCCGGTCAGTCCAGGGTGCTCAGAGGCCTGCATGGGCCTTGTCCAGAGCTGAACTGATGGACCAGACACTGTGACCCACTAGCTGCCCCACCTCCTGAGAGTTCTGGTCAAGCTTCAGAGTCATTGTGAGCAGCTTTCTTCCTGCAAGTTGGGTGGCATCAGCGGTCCCTGAATGAACTGCTACACAAGGAATTCATCGCATAGCCCACTGTGCCGGTGGCTTTTGGTAAGGAGAAATCCATTGCATAGCCCACTGTACCAGTGGCTTTTGGTAAGGGTTTCACTTGGCCCTTCCTGTTTGTGTGACATGGACAAGTCTCCTGCCATCTATGAGCCCCAGGTGTGGGGACAGAGATTCCTCCAGGGCATGATGCTGAGAGGACAGAGGAGATGATGGTGTGCTTAAGACAGGGATGTTGAGTCCCTGGACTTTGGAGCTTTTGGTACCTTAACTGGAGTGGGGCCCAGAGCCCTGGCTGATGGAGACACTCCTCATTCCTTGGGCTGATGTCCCCTGCTGCCCTGTGGCATGGGCTCCTGCGAGTCTCCTAGGACCTGCTTTTTCAGTGGACATCTGGAAGCATATGGTGGTAGGAGAGGGAAGACGTGAGTGAGGTGTGAGACCCACTTTTTCCTGTTAATAGCTTGTGCAAGAGCCTCTTCTCCATCGGATTCAATTTATTCCCATCTGGGCCCTGCTGTCTCCATCAATTCAGCTAATAAAGAGAGGTGGACGGCTGTGACCCAGGCCACTGCAGAGGCCTCTTCCAAGCTAATTAACCAGCCTGTACAATCCCTTTTAATATCTCTGTACTTAATGCCTTAAAAGGGAAGACTGAACTGGAGGGAGGGGGATGGGATGGGAAGGAGGTGGGGAAGCTGTACCAGCTGGTAGTATGAGCACAGGTCTCCCTGTCTCTCGAGCATGAGAGAAACTCTGCTTTGTGACGGGTGGACCCATTGGGGACAACAGGGGGATGGGGCCCTGGCTGAGGTATTCTCTATCTTGGTTTGGCCTTGTTAGAATGGCTGGCTTCTTCTCTTGAACCAGTCTTGCCCAGGCTGGGAGCAGGATGGGGTCTGGGGGCAGGAGGTGGGCAGGGCTGTGGAGCTGTCCACCTGGCCATGCTGAAAATGCTGATTTTGCAGCCTTCTGGGGCATCAGTCACCAGCTAACCCTTCAATCTCTGACCCTCTGCATGTCCTGCACCGTCAAAGGTGGTCTTTATTACGGGAGAGCCTTGTCCCAAGCCCTGGCAGTGCACCTTGTGTGGACTTGGAAGAGAAGAAGGGAGGGGACTGTAGCCATTTCCTGTTCCCTGGAGAGAATGGTCTTCTGCAAATGAGAATGGTCTATCTACAGGGAAGATAGCCTGTAATTACAGCAGTAATTTCCAGGCTGGATGGCAGGTGCGGGAGGAGGTGGGGGTAGAAAGCTAGCTGCAGGCTTGTGAGGTCAACACACAGGTCATCAGGGCCAGGCTGGTCATGCACATAGCAAGGTTCAGGTGAATGACCTGCTCTTACACATACACTCGAGGCCTGAAGAGCAGCGGGGATCAGACAGAGGGGTCTGGCTTCTGGGTGAGGGCTGCTGCCCCATTTGTTGGTTAACACACACTCTTACTGCCTGGAAATTCTGGGCCATACAGGATCTCAGTCCAAATCTCAGCCCCTCCCTTCCCAGGTCTATGTAGGTGCAATGCTCAGGTCCTGAATCTCTATCTGCTTTATTCCCTGGGGTTTCTCAGGGCTGAGTGAGGTACCAGGTCCAGAGCACCACAGATATAAAACTTACATCTTTCCAACCCTAGCTCCTATGCGGTGGTTTGAATGAGAACGGCTCCTAGAGAGTCATATACTTGAATGCCTGGTCCCCTAGTTCCTTGAACTGCTTGGAAAGGATTAGGAGGTGTGGCCTTGTTGGGGGAGATGTGTTGCTGGGGTTATGCTTTAAGGTTTCAAAATCCCACACTATTTCCAGTGTTCTCTCTCTCAGCCTCATGTTTTTGGATCAGGATGTGAGCTCTCAGCTACTCCAGTGCCTGCTTGCCTGCTCCTGTGTTCCCCACCATGATGGACATGAATTCTAACCTCTAAAACTGTAAGCAGATCCCTAATAAACTCGGGTTTTTTTGTTTTGTTTTTTTTTTTTAAGACAGGGTTTCTCTGTAGCTTTGGTGCCTGTCCTGGAACTAGCTCTTGTAGACCAGGCTTGTAACATGAGGGCCTGCTTGTTGGGGTTTCTGTCCTGCCCAGTTCCTGCAGCCATTTAGCCCTAAAGAAAATCACACAGAGGCCTCCATAAGTTATAAACTGATTGGCCCATTAGCTCAGGCTTCTTGTTAACTCTTATAACTTACATTAGCCCATTATTCTAGTATATGTTAGTCACATGGCTCAGTACCTTTTTCAGCAGGGCAGGTCACATCCTGCTTCTTGGGTGTCTGGACAGGACTGTGGAAAAAGCTTCCTTCTTCCCAGAATACTCCTGTTCTCCTTGCCCCACCTCTACTTCCTGTCTGGTTTTCCCGCCTATACTTCCTGCCTGGCTACTGGCCAATCAGCGTTTATTTAAGATATGATTGACAAAATACAGACAGTTCTTTCGCACAGAGATCCGCCTGCCTCTGCCTCCGGAGTGCTGGGATTAAAGGCGTGTGCCACCACCACCTGGCTAAACTCATTCTTATATAAGTTGCCTGGGTCATAGTGTCTTACCATATGATTTGCTAAAACTTAGTCTATATTGTGTCCACAAAAAAATGCTAAATTTCTTATCATTGGAGGACCTGTGAGTGCCTGCCCACCATTCTGGCCTATTTTCCCCGCCTCTCACAGGAGTGCCTTAATTCTTGTTGCTGTGAAATAACTCAAGCTAGGTGACCTGATGCCAGTGGATTTTGCTCTCTTTTGTTCTCATACAACCCTTATCTGTAGTGGCATTTCATTTGTATTTTATTAAGTAAAGCTTGCCTGAAGATCAGAAAAGTAAAACAGCCACGTTGGCCAGCCTTACAGATTAGGCAGTGGTGACACATGCCTTTAATCCCAGTAGCCATACTAGCTTGCCATAGAAACCAGGAGGTAGTGGTGCACACCTTTAATCCCAGAACTAGAGAGGATTATCAAACGGGAGGGGACAGATCTCAGTCTCAGTCTCATTCTGAGGTTTCCTGGAGGTAGGATCACCATTTTTGGACTGAGGTCGAGGTAAGAGCCAGTGACTGGCTGCTTTGCTTTTCTGGTCTTCAGGTTGAACCCCAATATCTGCCTCTGAGTTTTTATTAATTGTACATCACTTGTCCCCCTTGGAAGGCAGACCACTCTGTTCCCTCATCCCTTGGTTCTCTCCCATCTCTAAGGGATATTTACCATCATTTCTTGCTCGATGAACTTTAACCAGGCAGAGGAAGCAATCTAAGTAGTTTAGGACTCTGTCCAGAGTGGGCCAGCCACCCTGCAGAGAAGACGTGGAGCAAGTGACAGTGTGTCAGCTATTTTTGGAAAAGAGGTCTTCCCTGGGTGGCGGTCAGGTGGGGTGGATGAATGGCAGTGTGTGAATACACAGAGCAGTCATTCAGGGGGACTGAAGTCCTGGGTGAGGGCTGGAGACAGTGGAGGGAGGAGTAGGGTCTCCACATGGAGACTATGCTGAGGGAGTTGCTGATTCGTTGATGGACTGAGATGAGGGAAAACATTCTTTTATAGTCTTATTCTCTGATATCAGGGGCTTTGCTAGCCCTAGAAAGAAAAATGCCCACCTCAGTATAAGCTTTAGAAACAGCAGGCACAGGGCCACATCTTCCCTATGTAGAACCCCTCTTCTACACCCACACCCCAGCTCTTCCTCACTGGGTACCTGGATCCAGCCACCTGAATAACCTAGTGTCAGACATCATCAAGCAGAGATAGCCCCTGTCCTACTAGCCCTTTACTCACCCCTTGCTTATCCCCTCCCCATCCTTTCCACAGAAGTCACAGTGATGCTCCTGTCCACAGCCCGCCCCCTGACTTACCTGGTGCAGTCCTGTCCTCGTGTGGTCCTGATGCTCTGAGGGAAATGTGAGGAGGGGCCATCTTTCCTCCAGTGGCAGTCTCCTGACCCGTGGGCCCCACCAACCCTCAACAATAACGACAGCATATCTTCAAATGCCTCCTTCCTTTCCAGCCAGCCAGCTCCTGTGGCTAAAAGAAAGGCAGAGGAAGTCCATGCTGGAGTCCACACCTCCCCTCCCCTCTAGCACCTCTCCATTTGTTTTTTTTGGCAAGAGAGTGTTTCTATAGCAACCTTGTGAGTAAGAGTACAGTCCCTTTCTCCAGCAGGTGGATCCAGCTAGAACGGATAGCTAGAGGAGGGATGAATGGGCTACAACCATAGCTACATTTGAAAGCAATCCAAGAAAAGAAACCCAAGTACAGATCCTCCACTTTCTCCTAGCTCTCACAGTGAGGGCTGGTTTTCTCTAGGACCTTTTTATCGCATGCGTGGTGGGCATTTCTTTCTCCTATGACCCTCCCACACACCTACTCTCAGTGTGGGCAATCCGGGTGATCTTTCTCTGCCCCCACATTGAGCTGTGTGCTGGGTGGCTCAACAGTCTCCTGGCCGGTGATTTGGCACTTGAGTGCTGTCGCCAGGGGAGCTTGGTGGGCTCAGCTCCAGCTGCTGTGCACAGCTGCCTGGCTGACGATTCAGGGCCAGGTCTGACATACCATGAGTGACTTGCCAGAGCTCAGGAAGGGCAGTTGAGGGCACAGCCAAGTCAGCGGGCCAGGCACCATGGGTGGCGAGCAGCCAGGCCAGGCCAGCACCATTCCAGGCAGCCCACGGCCAGCTGCTCATGGTTATATTTAGCCCCTTACTGCCAGGGACAACAGGACGCTGGGGCTCCCCAGGCCAAGGAACCATACGCCGCCTAAGTGGTCCCTGGCATGGGACATGTGAGATTGTTTTCCATTTTGAGGACATTATTTTAAAATGTTTCCATGAAGGAAAAGAGAGGAAGGGAAAGCTGATCTGGAAGGAGAGGCCTAAAAGGAATGCAGCAGCAACAACCGCAAACCCTTGTTTGCATTCCGATGCCGATGAACCAACTCCGAAGAGATCACAGGAGACATCTGGGAATTCGCACACAGGCTGAGAATTAAACGATATTAAAGAATTATTAATTTTGTTGAGTGTGATGATACTGAGATTAGATGTCTTAAATTCCTTATCTGCCAGAGACACAAATTGAAATATTTATGATAAACCGGCACGATGACGTATGAGGCTCACTTGCCACCCAGATCATGTGTATGAGAGTGTTGGGGGTGGAAGCGCACCGGCTGTGGATGCTGCCGCCAAGCTGGGGCTGGCATACACTCATTATTCTTGTCTCTCTACTTTTGTGTGGAGTTGACATTTTCCGTAATCAATGCTAAAAAGGGCTTCCGCCCGTATATTCTTGCCTGAGGCTTTTCTTCCCTAGTCCTTTTCGCCTTGCTTGCTCAGGGAGAATTCCCAGGGGTGGGATTACTGGATCTGGGAACTTCGTGAACTTTTTTCCTGGACATGTGCTGTTGAGAGTCCATGGATGATAAGGAGTCACATCGTGGTAGGCACGGGACACCTGGAGCTGCTGCTTGGCGGCAGAGCTGACACTTGCTGAATTCCCCACCTCTCAGTAGGTCAGTCACTATAAAACTGTCATGTCATCCAGCACTTGACCACCCCCCCCCCACAGCTCCTGAATGAAGGGTGGGGCAGGGCACAGTCACTGGGCAGCTGCCTGTGCTGACTCTTGGACCCTAAGAACCTTTGGGATCTTTTGTTTGGAAAATGCTTGTGACGCACTGGTGATCCTTGTCTCTGTTGATGCAAATCTGTGTGTTGTCCCACCAGTTTTAAGTCTTTACATTCTTTAAAAATGGTATGTAGGGGCTGGGAAGATGGATTAATGGGCAAAGTGCTGTTCTGGAAGTGCGAGGGCTGGAATCTATGAACCCACATATGCTGAGTGGCCATGGCAGCTGCCAGAACCCTGGGCTCCAAACGCAGAGGCAGGGGATCCCCTGGGCAAGCTGGCCAGCTAGACTAGCTGAATCAGCAAGCCCTGGGGTCAGCGGGAGCCTCTGCCTCAGCAAATGAAGTGAAGAGGGGTAGAGGCAGACACCCAGTATCCACACCAAACTCACACACACACACACACACACACACACTTAAAAAATAGCATGCAGGCAGGAAGCTCTATTTTTACACTGTAGCTATACGTCATCTTTGTCTTTTCTGTTTTGAGATGGGCATTCGTACTTCCAAATATGTACACCGACACTGATTGTATCCCTGGTAATTGAGCCTGGATTCCTAGTGTGTTTCCCCAGCTAATCTCTAATGACCTCAGCATCACCGTGCAAGTCCCTTTTGTTTTTCACTCTTGATTGTGAGTGATTCATTGCCCACATCCTGCAGACCAAGTCTTTCCCTCCAGCCTGGTCTCCTTGTGTTAACACATACCGCTTCAGTCACAGCTACAGCAGCCTGTGCCCCATACCTGACCATTCTGGCTCAAGATACTACCCTTCTTATTGCCTTTCAGACCAACAATGTCTCTTCCACCTTCCTCACAATGCCCTGGACCTGGAGAGACAGAGAGGCGAGACAAGGGCTTGAATTCAAATTTTGCTGTGAACTGTGTGTTTGGAGAAATCCTTGGCCCGCTCCGAGGAACAAACAAGGGGTGACTTGTTGATGAGCTACCATGTACAAACACACTGTATTTAAACTTAGAATTTAAAAATACCCCCTTGGGGTAACAGAGGCTACAAATAGGTAGATATGGGGGATGGCTCAGGACACCTCCCCAGGAGGGAGTGGATGTTACCCTTCTTTCAAGGACCCTACAAAGGGTAACTTGCAGGACTGGAGGTCAGTAGCAGCTCAGGTGAAGGGCATGGAGGCACCTCATCTTCACACAAGCCATAGCTGCTCATAGTCTGTTTCCATGGTTACTGCCTAGGGATGAGATCACCTTCCACACAGGCAGGAGCACCAGGCACTCTGCCAAGGAGATTCGCTAATGTGTGGCCAGCATAGTGGCCTCAGGGCAGGGTGAAGCCTGTTGATACCCACCCCCCCCCCTTGGACAGCAAAGGTGGGAGCCACAGGATATAGGTGGCCATCACAGAGCTGAGCCAAAGAATCACGAAGTCAGGGCTGCCTGTCCATCCCGGACCATGTGACATGTCAGTGCTGGCTCCCGACACAGTGGACTCTGGGAAGAAGCGCCAACTAGCCAGGAACGACCACACCCAGCACTGCCTGTGTTGGGTGCTCACCTCGTCACAAAGTCCTTTGGAGTCCTAACTGACAAGGAATGAGGACTCAGAGCTAGCCATGCAGGCCAGGGAGTGGCAGCTGTGGCACAGAGACGCCATCAACCTCTCATGGGGCCCTGGCCTCTAGATGCCATAGCATAGAGCCTGGGTCCTGTTAGAGTGGACCCTGCTGGCCACACCGACTTTATCCCAGGATGATACAGGGGCAGAAAGCTCTGGCACTGCACCAAGTCAGGCAGCTAGGGCATGAGAACCAAAGAGGAAAGTCTGTGCTCTTGGTTTTCTTGTAGGAAATGACAGGAGTAGAGTCTGTTGCCCACTTGCTGAGATGTTTGAAGGAGAGGACATGGATGGAATTCTCCTGAGACCTTGTTGAGAGCTGGGATGTAGGTAATATGGCCGTACAAAGGAGGATGGCCTTGGGGAAAGGTCAGGCAAAGGAGGGTGAGGTTGACGGTGAGTGGTGTGGGAGAGAAAGGCTGGTCTGGGGTGAGGCAGGAGGTCTGGTCAGGGGTGACTCAGTCAAAAGCCATACTCAGTGTGCTCCTTGTTAGCATTTGTGAGCAACAAAGAAACCTGTTCCTTCCTCAAATAACCTATCTCCACCTGCTTCTGATCTCGGCGGACTCCTGGGACCTCTTTGTAGCCTCACTGATCTGAGCCTTGACCCTGGCCTTCTGTCTCTGACTGACCCTTCAGGCTTCAGCCCCTCCCCTATCAAACGGTCTGCTGCCTGTACTGCCCCAGCTTTTCTTTGTCTTGTTATCGTGGTCTGTCTGCTTCTCGCCGTTGCTTTGTCAGTTCCCGGTGGACAGGAACCTGGTACAATCCCTCAACCAAGGCACATCTGGCATTCTGGAGGTACTTCGCCAATGTTTGCCAGAATCCATGAGGCCTTTAGTTCCAGTTGCCTCTTTGCCACTGATGTGGAGTAGATATTGCCTCAATTCTTTTCCAATGAGAAAGAGACCTCAATCCAAAGTGACCCAGGGAAGCAAAGGTCGTGACTGTCACGAGAACCCTGGGCTGATCCCTCAGCTTCCGGTCTGACTGGCTTTATGCTGATGCTTGTCCAGGCCATGAATGTGCAGTTGGCCCTGTGCCAGAGTGGCTCTTCTATGAGGCAGCCGCCCGCTAACTGCTGGGGCGGGCAGAGACCAGAGCCTGGAGGCTTCTCTGCGGGGGCTGATGTGTGAGGGATTTATGGGTCGCGGTTCGAAATGAAAAGCAATTCAATTCAATCCCAGGGCGGTGAGAGCTTCCCAGAGCCTCGCTAAGTGGGTCTGGAGCAGCGATCAGCGTTGCGAATCTATTAGCCCACACTCGGCATCTGAGTCACGGGGGAAGAGCCAGGAAGCTGCAGCGCCCAGCGGGCTGCACGTCAATTACGCTCCTCTCTGTTTAATTAAGTCATAAAACACACCCGTGTCTGGAAAGGGGCTGGACACCAGGGCTGCTGTAGCAGTGCAGCTGACCTCTGCTGCCTGCATCACACACTCACAGTCTGGGAGGACACTGAGGGGCCACACTCTCTACTGTCTGCCTGGGACTTAGTGTCCCTGATGGAAGCCTGGGGGCTTTTAAGACACTGCCTCCATCCCTCTGGTGCCCAAAGAGGCCAAGCAGGAGGGTGGTGTTGCTGAGGCCATGCTCTGGGAGACCACCCAGTTTCAAGCTACTGAGCTGTGTGGCATATGCCCAGATCTTCACCTCCCTGGGCCTCAGTCTCACATCCACTGGGAAGGATGGGGAAGTATCAGCATTCAGGGAGAAGTGGGTTGGAGGGTGTGTGGAGAGGTTGCCGACCGGGCAGGGAGAGAGTGTGGAGGAGCATGGGGGTGTAGAGGGTTGTAGAAGGGAATGGGGGCCACAAAGAGACCTTGGCATATGGCATCAATACAGCTAGGATGGAAGTAGCCCGGACACTGGTGCTATCCAACTTCTGGAAGCAATGCCCTTGAATGTTTCTGGTCTGTTTCTTTGTGGCTTGTGCTACCTGGACTATTATTTATCTCATACATTCCCTTAATTCAGTTCCCTCTTTGAAAACATAAACAAAAATAACGGTAGAACAGGAGGAGAGCCAGAACCACTGGCCCTAAGGAAATGGAACAGTGACTGAAACACAATGAATGCTGGAACAGACCCAGGCCAGCCTCTACTTTAAGGCCAAGGTTTTGTTCTGATCGGCCTCCTCCTTTTAGGAGATTAGCAGGTGCTGGAGGCTTTGCAGACAGGCCAGGAGCACCTGGGACCTTTGCAGCAAGTGGTGTGATCTGTAGGAGGCCCAGGTTCTTGCTGGATCCAAGCAGGATCCTCAGTGGAGGATCTGAAGCCAAGATGGGCAAAAGGAAAACATAGCTAGCAGGTGTTACCCTGGAGGGCAGGAGACACAGCACGATCCAGAGAGGACACGTGAAGACCCTAAGTCCTTTGGAGAGGGACAAGAATGAAGGGACAGGTTCAATGCACCCGTCCCCTCTGCCATCTCAGCCGCTCTGTCAAGCCAGGGGTAGGAGCATCTTTGAAAGTCCCCTCTTACTTAGAGTCTCCTTGCCACTTGGTAGGTAAGATGGAAAGGAGTGGCTCACAAACCATCGTGGAAAGCAGAACCAGCCTGAGCCAGATCTTGGGGTCCTTGAGAACCTCTGTCCCCAGCACCAGTGAATTTTCTCACCTTTCCAACCTCTACCAGGCCCAGAGGGTCAAAATGCTGGATTGTCAAAGCTGGAGTGTTCTATCTGTGAAGAGATCGCCGGGAAAATACTCTAGAGTAGAGAGGGCTATGCACAGCATGAAGCCCAAAGAGCTGGTCAGCAGGCACCAGTTGTTGTCAGGATGGGGGTGGGGCAGGGCTCATGAAGATCATTTTAATGACTTATCACCAATACATGGCAACCGCAGAGATGCTGGGAGTGAGACCTGGGGCTTACAGGACATGTGCTTCTCTTGTTTTGGACTTCATTTGCTGGGTTGTGGCATGGGTTGAGTTTCCTTTAAGAGGAAGGGAAGAGAGCATTGACAATGGCGGCTTTCTCACAGGGGTCTCATGGGTCATCGAGAGCCACAGGAACTCTCTGGGATGGCTGCTTTTACAAGCTTCTCTTTTGTGAGTCAACTTTGGCTAACATAAAAAGCTGAAATGGGAGGGACCACTGCGGTAAACAGATACATTTATCATGAATTAATTTGGGCATGCTTACATCCCCCTCAATAGATAGAAAATTAATTACAGTCAAGAGGCTTCTGTAGGTGCTTAAATGGAAGATAAATATATGCAAGCAAATAGCTTTCTTAAAAACATGAGCAGCCTAGGGACAGGCTGCCCATCACCTCTCCAGAGGAACTTGTCTCCCTTCAGGATTTGGTCAGCAGATACACTGTGGATGACAACCTTCTTGGGATGGATGCCTCGCTAGGCTCACTGTTTTCATGGCTCTACTCAAAGTAGCTAAGGACAAAACTTTAGATGACGGGACAGAGAGTTGTATCAACAATTAAGAGCACTGGCTGCTCTTCCAGAGGACCTGTGTTCAGTTCCCAGGACCCATATGGCAGCTTACAACTGTCTGTAACTCCAGGTCCAGGGGATTTGACACCCTCTTCTGGCCTCCATGTACACTAGGCATACACATGATGCACATACATACATGAAGGCAAAACAGCCATATACATAAAATAAATAAAACTAAACCTAAAAAGTTAAGTGACTTCAAATAGAAACTTAAAAGAGAGGAGAGTCTTAGCTCAAGACAGGGACTCTGTATACTAGAGTCGCCTTGCAATGCTTGAGATTAGCTGGCAACTAGGCTGGGGTAAGAGATGGCCAAGTACCCGGGAAGGCATTGCGTCTGATGTATCTGAGAGAAGTCTCTGAAAGACATTGGCATTGCATCAATGGCTGAGAAATACTCACCCAACCTAGTATGGAGGCACCACACACACCAGCAGGGCAGACAGCAAAAGGTAACTCCAGCTCTGGGCTGGGTTGTCTGTCTTCTGCCCTTAGATGTCAGCACTTCAGGGTCTCATGGTGAATTTCAGACAGACACCCTTGTTTCCCAGCTTGCACATGGTCATGGATGGGATTTATATGCTGCTCTGTGAATCAGTCCCTTGAGGGGTTTTTGTTCCTTCTCACTGGTAGCTTGGGGGATGGGGGTCGGGGAGATGATTTTCCTGGGAAGCAGAGTCCGGAGACCATCATTGAGGTACAGATATGGTTTAGTGTGCATGCTCACTGGCATATATGCATACATTACTCAACCAGCTAAGGTCATATCAAGCTGCTGTCCAATCAGTCCTTATGGCACGCAACCTGTGTTACATGAGAGTGTACAGAGGCATGTCTGCAGACAAAGGGCAGGAAGCAGGGAACACCCTGGCTTTGGCACCAAATTCAGTTAGCTGGGATTCCACTATGAGTCATCCGGTCTTCCAGAGACTCAGGTCTGCTCAAGCAGCTGCAGGAGGTGTCGGAGCTTCTCACGTTCCCTGTCTTTTAGTGACACTATCTGAACAGAGACTGACCCCTCAGTCCCTAGAATAAACATCTTCCTATCTAGCTACTGGACTACCTAATCATCCATCTGTACAGTTAATATTGTTTGTAATACAATGCAATCTACAGCCACTGTGGAAATGAGCCTCTGGGAAAGTCCTGAGGGATTTTCTAGAGTAGGTTGAGGTAGGGAGTCCCATCCTGTAGTAAGAGGTGTGGGCTGTGTTCCCAGCACCTGGCTCCCAGCTGCCCAGCGCAGGGCCCCTTGTTCCGTCCTGCCTGGCTAGCTTAACTCCCAAAATAATTACACAGAAACTGTATCCATTGAAATACTGCCTGGCCCATTATCTCCAGCCCCTTATTGGCTAACTCTCAGATATTATTTTAACCCATCTCCATTAATGTGTATCGCCACTTGACTATGGCTTACTGGCATGAGACTAACCAGCAACCATCTCGGGTAGGAGAAACATGGTCTGCCACACTACCTTCTTCCCAGCATTCAGTTCTGTCTCCCTGCCTATCTAATTTCTGCCCTATCAAAAGGCCAACACAGTTTCTTTATTCAACCAATGAAAGCAACACATAGAAAGAAGGACCTCCTACACCATTTCCCCTTTTCTGTTTAAACAAAAAAGAAAGGCTTTCATTTTAACGTAGTAAAATTACATATAACAAAACAGTTGTCAAGGAAGAATTACAGTTACAATATTTATATCTATTTTATCTTTTATCATAACAAAGGAAAACGATAACTATAACTACTATCTATTCTTCAACTCCATCAAAGACTCCAGAAGGATACAATATTACATAAGTAAACAAGAAGTAAGTAACTTCCAAAACTCTAGAAATGACAGAGACATCTTGCTGCCTGTACAGTCACCCAAAGTTCCTCTGTACCATTGGGGCATCCATCTTCAGCCTACAGGCCCACAGTATTTAGCAGATACTTCCATAAAGCAGGAAATTTCAAAGACAGTTCAGTCACTTTCTTCTGTATCCTGCAGAATGTCTTGTAGACTCTTTCATGAATCAGGAACACCTTTAGGCAAGTTCAGCAGTCCTCTCTCTGTGGGTTCTTTGTGTCCAGTTCATGCAACAGTCCAGGCAAGAGCACTTTCTTGCCCAAATGGCTAACAAACTCCATAAGGAGCCTCTTCGATGCCCATCTTCCTCTTGAAGTAGCTTGTGCTGCCAGGAACAGATGTATTTCATTGTCATGAAAAGCCCGAAGTTACTAAAACATTAAATGCCATATTCTGTAGTCTTTGAGAGATATGAAGAATGCCTATCTGAAATATATCTATGCACATCTAGAAAACCTAACTAACATGACTACAAACTTAACTATTACAGAGATTATCTATTAACCTATATTTCTTAATTATACATTACATTTTTAAATGAACTACACAATCACAATACCTTAATCAAGATCAGAAATACATATGCATATAACAAAATTGACCTTAAACTTGTATCAATAAATCAAAATTTATACCAATGCAAATTATTCATATATATATATCATATCCCCCTTTAAATGTAAAAGAACATTTATAAACAATATTTGGGAATATGGGCATAGTTTTTTCTCTCCAAACTTCTTCCTGCTGTATGGGGGCGCTGTCAATCAGGTCTTTCATGGTATATCCTGTGTGCCAGGTTCATTTCATTCAGCAGTTGAGTGAAGTAATTTTCTGAAGGTGTTCATGGTGACCTTTCAGGAGGATGTGGTCTATCATACCATATTTGCCTAGAGGCAATCCACAGGTTCTCATCTTCTGTGAAAACAAAAGAATAACCTCTTTTCCAAAGCATCATATCCTTAGACCCAAATTTGGAAGTCATGATACCTTTAGAACATACATGCTGGTTTGGCTTAGCAGCACACATAATGAAATGTCTCTCTGCAGTTAGCTCCTTCACAGTCAAAAAATTTAAAGAAAACACAATAAAATACATAATCCAGACATTCTGTGAATTTTCCATTTTTACGTGGCTTATTTTTATTTCTTTTAATCTATAACTATCTGTACTCTGTCACTTTAAAGACTTTACCCTTTTTTAAAAAGTATCTCTCTATACTCTTTATTTCTTTTCTCTCCCAAGCCTACGTACAGCCATCCAACACTGTGACCTCTAAAACACTTAGAGGTCTTTTATGTCTGAATCTGTCCTATTGTGAATCTGTAATTCTTTACTATCCAGGAGCACTTCTTAAAATGCTAAGCACTTCTTAAAAACTTAAGTTGCGCCATGTAGTGGTAATACTGTACCGCCTGTTTCCTGCCCAGTCTAAACCTTAACTGCGCTGTTATTATGATAATTACGATAGTTCCAGCCTGAGATCAGCACAGTTCAGCATGGCAGAGCCGCTGCTCCTGCTTCAGAGCCATTTGGTGCCCCTGAGCCGTGCACAGTTCCAGTCAGGCAGCAGTCCACATTGCCATCAAGCAAGCCGTAGCACTTTAGTCACAAAACCCCATCCAACTTATCTGTCTCCAGTGGGAGCCAGAGATGGCACCGGCAGCATAGCCCAGAAAGCCGGGATTTTAAAACCGCTGCGGCTTTTTTACTGTTGCGACTGCTGAGTGGGGAAATTTTCTCTGTGGCACCCCGCTAGCAAACAGCAAAAACTCTGTTAAACTCTGTATTCTTTTTGAAGCTCTCTCAGATTTTACATGGAGTCAGTCAACCATGTTGGGCAGCCAATTTGCAGTAATGAGGAGCAGGCCACGTTCCTAGCACCCTAGGCTGGACTCCTGGGATGAATTAAAAGGAGCAAGTGAGCTGAGCACCAGCGTCCATCTCTCCGTACTTCTGGACTGTGGTTGCACAAGCCTCAGTTTCTCTCCATGACCTCTTCATGCCTTCAAAACCTGAGTGACTCTTACGCTACCAAGTTTGACTACTTCTGGAACACAGCTTGTGAGTGCTGACCCCGAGAAAACACTTCCCAGAAGATTTTTGCCTCAACGAAGCTGGTCTCTTCTGAGTTACCACTGAGTTCTTAGCTCCAGCCGACCCTCAGTTGTCCCAGCAATGCAGAAGTTTCACTTCAGTGTTGCTGGTCTCTTATTAATTATGGCTGACTCTTCAGCTCCAGCTGACCAGGATGACAAAATCTCAATTCAGAACAGCAGACAATGCCATTAGCATCACAAGCCAGGCCTCCATCTTCTACACCGCTCTCAACGTTCTAATCTCCCAAGCTCCCACAGGACATCCCACTGAGCTCTCAAAACTCAATGGTTTTTCTAGTCCAAAGTTCCAAAGTCCTTTCACAACCCTCCTGAAATATGGTCAGGTCTGTCACAGCACTACCCCATTTCTGGTACCAACTTGTCTTAGTAGGGTTACTATTGCTGCAATGAAACACCATAACCAAAAAGCAAGTTGGAGTAGAAAGGGTTTATTTGACTTGCATTTCCATATTGCTGTTCATCACCAAAGGAAGTCAGGACAGGAACTCAAACGGGAGGAACCTGGAGGCAGGAGCTGATGCAAAAGCAAAGGAGGAGTGCTGCTTACTGGCTTGTTCCCCATGGCTTACTCAGCCTGCTTTTTTAAAATAGAACCCAGGACCATCAGCCCAGGGATTGGACTACCCACAATGGCCTGGGCCCTCCCCCATCAATTACTAATTAAGAAAATGCCCTCCATCTGTATCTTATGGAGGCCTCTTCTCCGTTGAGATTTCCTCCTTTCAGATAACTCTAGTTTGTGTGTCAAGTGAACACAAGACTAGCCAGCACAGTTCCACAACCCCTTACTCATGTGTCATTCATGACGTTAATGCCAGAACCACGTGGACTACACTGCCAAGTCTGACTACCAACCTGAGGTGAACCCCTAACCTCTTGAATCACGTTCAGTTTTCTTGGTTGTTGCTTTATAGGGGTAGAAAATTCCTTAGGTCTTTTGCTTTCATAAGTTTGGAAAGTTAGCTGGTTAGGCTCTTGCCTTGAGGACACTCCTCCCTTTATTCCAATATAGGTAAGGCCTCCCCTTTATCTCCTTAACTCTTTCAGCTCCAGCATTGCCTCCGACATTAAGTTTCCTGGTTCTCTTTCTCTCTAAACTGTACATTTTGTATTTCTTTTCACCTTGCTTACACTTTTTTTTATTGTAGACCTGCATAAGAGCAGTTAACAATAATCACATGACAGAGTCAATATTAGTCTGTCGTAAAATCTCCTCCACCACAGAAATAAATCCATTACTTTTCAGTTTAGCTTCAAGTAAATTCTTAGGAAAAGGGCAGGAAGCAGCCACATTTTTATTTTATTTTATTGCCAAAATATCGCAAGAATGGTATCTAGCAAAGTTGCTAATATCATTCCTCTCTGAAACTTCTTGAGCGTGGCTTCCATAGTCCACATTGCTCTAAGCTTTACTGTCTTCCAATATCCTACTAGAATGATCCATTAAGCCCTGCTTACAGTGTTCAACCTCTTTGTCTAGTCCAAAGTTCCAATCTTCTACATTCCTCCCCAAAACATCATGGTCAGGTTTGATAAGCAATAGCCCACTCCCTGACACTAAATCCTGTCTTAGGCACTTTTCTACTACGTGACAAAGGATTGTGACCAAGGCAACTCATAAAAGAAAGATTTTAATTGCATTTACACTTTTCATGATGCTGGTGCAAAGGAATAGCTGAGATTTCACATCTTGATCCACAAGTAGGAGGAAAAGAGAATGGGAATGGTTTACGTGGTTTGAAGCCTCAAAGGCTGCTCCCAGCAACACCTCCCCCAATAAGGCCACACCTTCTAATCCTTTCCAAACAGTTCCACCAACTGGGGCCCAAATATTCAAACATGTGAGCCTATGGAAGCCATTCTCACTCAAACCAACACAGTTCTATATTAAAGAAGAATGTGTGAGGTGGAAAAGAATCTAGAGAGTTTCACTACCCCATCCGACCCCAAGACAAACCCAGTTTTGGAGGCTCTTGCATCAGCACATGGTCCAGATGGAAGCTGTGGCAGACAGGGAGCTGCCTGAGAAAAACAGCAAGTTATAGAAGTATTGATTAAAGACTGTGTGGGGAATCTGTGAAAAGAGTTGACAGAAATAATTCCATGTAGCCAGCCTCCATCCAGGAAGAGCCATGACATTGATTCTCTCAAATAGGGTCAGTAAATGAGAATGGATTAGATAAATCTGCAATGAGATAAAGACTGGCCAGCAGGTAAGTATCAACAAAGGAGTAAGATGAAGTATTAGTCACACAGGACAAAATGAGGTTTAAGGCAAAAACCACTTGGAAGAGTTGAAAGCAGATTGAGTATGTGGCTCAGTGGTCTCTCTCTCTCTCTCTCTCTCTCTCTCTCTCTCTCACACACACACACACACACACACACACACACACACACACACACACACACACATATCCACACACCAATACCAACGAGTCAGATCAGAGGAGAGACTGATGAAATGATCCTTCTGTCTACAGAGGTATTGACAGGGATAAAGGCACCCACAAGAAAGGCTGAAGTCTGTGAGGAGTGGAGGGTGAACTTGCTGGGATTCACAGCAGCTGTAGCCAAAGAAAAGAGGCAGTTGATTAGGCACACAGCTGGTCAGCTGCAGTACTATAGAGAGGAGATGCCTAGTGTTGAACCCAAAATGGAGAGTCTCCCCTCCCTCACCCTCTGGTCTCTGGATTGCAGAGAAGGATGCAGTCCCATTAAGGTCAGCTTCCAGGGCTACCAGGGAGGTAAGAAATGGGTGGGGCCGGTGAGGCCAGTAGAGAGGGAGGCTGAAATGTTGCATTGGTGAGAAAGTGAATGATTAGAAAAACATAAGCAATGATAATCTTACCTCAAAACATAAATCCAAACCCCCAGGGGACAGCACTATGAGGAAAATTAAACAAGTTATAGAGATTTATCACAACAGATCACAGGACACCAGAATCTTCATGGTGTGATCTAATTAGCACCAATTTAAAGAACATGCTGGGTGGTGGTGACATGTGCCTTTAATCCCAGCACTTGAAAGGCAGAAGCAGGCTGATCTCAGTGAGTTCAAGGCCAACCTGTTCTACAAAGCAAGTTGCAGGACAGCCAGGACTGTTACACAGAGAAACCCTATCTTGAAACAACAACAACAGAAAACAAAAACAAAAAACCCAACAACCAGGTATCACTAACTAGATGGATTGAGAGTCTGATGGTTTGGGTTAGTATATAGGGAGTATGGGAGGTGGCAGGGTTGTAATCATTCTGTGGATGAAACAATTCAAGGGGTTTATATATCAAGGGAGAAAGAATACAGATGTCAATTAAAATTAGAATTTAAAAAATGGTTGTGTTAACAATTTGCAGGTAACCAGAATTGAATGTATAACTTGTTGGATTTTTTGTTGTTGTTTTTTCAAGACAGGGTTTCTCTGTATATCCCTTATTGTCCTTGAACTCACTTTGTAGACCAGACTGCCCTCGAACTCAGAGAGAGCCACCTGTCTCTGCCCTCCCAGTGCTGAAATTAAAGGCGTGAACCCCCACTACTCAATCTTATTTTGATTTTGATACAGAGTCTCACTATGTAGCCTTGACTAACTTGGAACCCACCACTATGTATACCAGGCTGGCCCAAACTCATAGACATCCATGTGCCTCGACCTCTTGGGTTAAGGCGTGTGCCACCTCAGTGGAGCGCAAGAGTGGAGTGAGTGGATGGAGGAACAAAATGTCCAGTTCACGGGGGACAGGGCAAACATAACAAAAAGCAGAGTCAAGAGATGTGCCTTGGGAGAAACACTTCTGAATGGGTTATATCCTGTCTTAGAGGGCTCTTAAGTTAGACTAAAGCACAAAACCCAGCTCTACTTTCTTGTCAAGAGATGCCTAGAACACAATAAGAGAGAAATAGAAAAGAGACAAAAATAGACAAGAAGATTCAGAAAAAAAAAGAAAAAAAGAAACAGCAGAACATTGACAGGAAAAAAAGCAGGTTCCAGAGAGGACGAACGGACAGCCTTAATTTTTATAAAAAGCACATTCCACCAAGAAGGAAACACTTTCATTAGCTCCCAAAGACAGCTCGGGATCATGCAGAAGAAAGTCTGGCAGAAACACAGGACACTTCATAACCAGTCCCTCTCAGAAAGGGAGAGTATATAGATAAACAAGCAGTCACAAAGGTCCGGAGAGCTCTGGTAGTGTGGCAGCCGCTGGCCCTGTGTGGGTCTGTGAGGGTGGACACCACTGTGGCTTGGAGGTGGGGTGGAGGGTGGCGGTGGCACACAGTAGCCCAGGTGGTCATTTGGCTAACTTGAATCACCCAAGCTCTTTTCTAGATAACCCGATAGTCCTGGAAGGGAGCCCTCATGTTAAGGTCAATCGGCTGTCACTCACCCCATTTGTCCAGCACCCCTCAGCCGTCCACGGTGGTGGTGGTGGCTACTGTTGCTGAAACTGAGGAGCAAGCTCTTTGTTCTGTGTTTTCTGATTCCCACAGTTTTGTGTGAATTTTAGGATAAGCCTTGTTAATTTATGCAAAAAGCCAGCTGGAGACTTCGACAGGGATCACAGCGAATCTGATCAACTTGAGTATTTATCTTAACACTATTAAGTCTTCTCTCTGTGAGCATGGGATGTCTTTCTATTTATTTTACTCTTTAATTTCTGTTAGTGATATTTTACCATTTTTGGTTACAAGCCTCAGACTTCTTTTGTAAAATATTTCCTTAAATATCTTACATTTCAATATCTTTATAAATGGGTTTAAATTTTTATTTATGATTTCTTCCTGTGACTGTTTAGAAATACAATAGATTTCTTTGGAGGAAATGAGAGGGGGATCTCAATGTTGCGGCTCAGGCTGGCTTCAAACTCTCTATGTACTTGGGCTTCTCCTGCCTTCCCCTCGGGAATGCTGAGATTGGAGTGTGTGCCACCACCAGGAATCCGGAAATGAAACAGATTTAAAATGTACTTCCTAGTCCCCTTCGGTTCCGCCAGTTTATCAGCTCTATTTTGCAATTCACTTATCTGTCATCTTATTTGTTTATGTGTATGAGTGTTTTGCCTGCATGTATGTGCCTGGTGCCCACAGATGCAGAAGAGGGCATCAGATCCCCTGAACTTGCAGTTACAGATGTTTGTACGCTGCCATCTGGGTGTTGGAAATCAAACCTGGGTCCCCTGGAAAAGCAGTCAGTGCTTTTAACCTCTGAGCCACCTCTCCAGCTCCATCAATTATGGTTTGTTTTTGAGAAAGGTCTCACAGTGTAGTCCTGGCTGGCCTGAAACTTACAGCATAGACCAGGCTGTCCTCAAACTCACTAAGATCTGTTTGCCTCTGCCTCCTGAGTGCTGGGATAAAAGGAGTGTGCCCCCACGACTAACCTATTTTTTAAACCTTTTCTCCCTGCTGAATTCAGGATTTTCCATCTGGTTGACCTTGACACCAGCAAACTAGACACTGCCTCTCCACTGCTGGAATTAAAGGTGTGCTCCCCTATGTCTGTCTGGCTAGGTCTTTAAAAGTCTAGGCTTTTTTTTTTTTTTTTTATTGGGATGGGGGTGAGGGAGCCCAGCTTACTGGCTGTTTTACAGTTGTTCAAGCTTTGGTAGTCACAGCTAGGAAGCCACTATCTAACCATGGCCCTGAAGACAGTGCTGCTGTACCCTATTGTTAGGTCCAAAGTGCTACCCCCACAGTGGCAGTGCTGGTGGCCAGGTAAACAGAAGGACTTTGGCCAGGTAAACAAAAGGATTGTTATTGGTCTAAAGAGGCCTAAAGGTGGCTTCTGAGCCATCTTTTCAGCTTCCTTTAATCTGTTCCAAAGATCAACTACCTGCCTGGGTCAAGGGCATTTATTTCCTGGGCAATCCAGCCTGTATCAGCTGAAAGACTCCACTGTGTTGGCATAGAAAGTCTGCTTGCTTTTCTATGCTTTTGCTCTCTCTGCCCCCTGCCTTGGCAGTACGATTCCCAATAAACCTTTCTTTTTTACCCATGGAGTGGTTCAGTTCACTTACATCTATAACTGTTGTAGTTCTGGATATCACATTGTGTATTTTGATCCAATTAGCATTTTCTAGGGTGGGCATGATGAGAGAGTGCCACTTTCCTTCTTGGGTGTGGGTGTCCATGGAACTACTCTGGCACCATGGGTTGAGGTCCTAATATCCTACACTTTATGCTTGAGGTTGGTAATTTGAACATTGAATTTTTATTTATTTTAATCTAAAAACGTAACTATCATTTTAATTGTAAATATTTATGAGATATAGTGAGGTAGGTATTTCCATCCTTGGGTGTGATAGACAATGACCAAGCCAGGATAACTGGCATTTCTATTTCCTCATTGCCTTCCTTTAATTTCTGTCTTCCAGGTATTCCCAAGTATTTACTGTTAAAGTGAGTAGCTCTTGGGCTTTCTGTCAGCTACTTTACCTAAAGTGGTGGGAGCCCTGGCTGCTCTGACCTCGACTGGTGACACATTTTTAATCCCAGCTCCCAGGAGACAGGAGAATCTCTGGCAGGAAGCCAGCTTGGGCTACATATCAAATTTCAGGATAGTCAAAAAGAAGGAGGAGGAAGGCTGATTCTGGCTCACAGTTTGAGGGGCCAGTTCACCACGGCAGGGGAATCCTAGTGGTAGGAGCTGGAGGCATCTGGGCACCCAGTCAGGAAGGGGTGCCCATTAATATCATGTTCATCTCACTTCTTTTTAATGCAGTCCAGGATTCAACCTCAGGGAATTGTCCTCCCTCCTTTAGGGCGCGTCCCTCACAGGCACACCCAGAGGTTAACCTGAATCCAATAATCTCTCCCCATCTGCCTGGAGTTCTATTTTCCCAGGTGACTCCAGATCTCCCCTCAGGTTGGCCGTCAACAAGAGGTAATCTTTGGATATCCCAAAGTTAGGAAAACATGTTCTGCTTTCTTTTACCTTTTATCTAAACATAACTTTGGATCTACAGAAGGTTGCAACACATTCTAAAGAATTCACATATCTATACCATTTACCTTCCTTTAATTTTATTATCATATATAACAGAATATAATTATCGAAGTAAGTTATGTTTTTATTTTAGCATATGTATTATTTTGTCATTTAAATTAGGTCTGTGACCATTGCAAACTCACATATAATATGAGACCTGAATTGTATGTTTCTCTCTAATATGTGAACCCTTGAACTCCAGCCCAGCTGGAAAGCACTTCATTCTCACACTGAGCCATCCGTGCCTCTGCTGCACATGGTGATGGGTCTACATACGGATCCTGTGTTTTCTTTCATTAGGTGTTTGTTCCTACATAAATACCATGCTGACATACTCGATGTATCTTTAGTAGGACTTAAATTTTGGCACTGTTAATCCCCCAACTTCATTCCTTTGTAAGACTGTCTTGGCTGTTTCTGGCTGGATGCTATGATATGTATCAGAAATAGACTTCTTTGGTGAAATCAGCAGCTCATTAATCAACATAATGAATGTGTAAGATGTTTGAAACTGAAGAAAGAAATTAAACTTCAAGTGGAAAGGTCACACTAAGAGTGTAGCAGAACAACCCCAGCAAGAGAAAAAAAGTCATAATTACAATCTGGTGACAGGTCAAAGTATCAAAGGGAGAGGGAGAGCCTGCTCGCTCTGAAGCAGAGAAAGAACCTGTTTATAAGGAGACAGATTCTGATAAAACCACAGTTCTCGGCCCCAAAATAGAAGAAAGAGGCAAATTAAACAATAGAAAATTAAACCAAGTAAACAAGAAACTAAGGGCAAAGACTATGTATCTGGAATTCTAAACCTAGACAGATGGTTGGTCAAAACACCCAAAACCTTTCAAACTTCACCAAAGAATAAAAAGAAGAATGCAAATGATAGAATTCTACAAGTTGCTTGTTATAGACGCTCTAGAAGAAAATTATAAGGCAATGAATCCCGAAAGAAATTATGTAGGTCAGAAGTGATGGGGCAGTCATGTGTGAGAACTATTGCCAAGTCTAATTAAGCACTGATTAAAAAAATAGACATCGAGATCAAGTCAAAATTCCAAACATCCACCCAGGATGCTAGGAGCAGTTCAGATGGCAACAAAGGATGCCGAGTCTTGTTTCCTTGGAGGGGAAGAGACAAGTTGGTTGCTAATTTGAGATAAGCAAATATGAACAGAATCAAATTATTTATTGAAGGATAAACACTGACAGTATCACAAAGAGTGTGTTTGGTAACAATATCCTCAGACAAAATCTAACTCAGAGCCAAACCCCTGAAGAATTCAGGGAGGTGTCTCTGCGAAGGTTGCAGTATGAGGTGTCCGTGCTAAATGCTGAGTGAGGGAAGAAGGAAGAAAGGGTGGGGAATGACAAAGTTTTCAGGGGTATATGGACAGTGGCATTCAATGCCTTTTCTGGCCTGAAAGGGCAGGGGAGGAGAGACGATGGCAGTGAGAAGGAGTTCCTCAGAGAAAGCTCGGGTTCAGACAGAGGCTGCTGACAGGACCTGGGTGTCTAGTAAAAGATTTTATTGAGACATGTATGAGGCTTGTTCTACAAGTTTCTTGCAAGGGAGCTGCACGCAGCTGTACCAAGGAGTGTCGAAACCAGAGCAATGGCAGCTTAGTTGAAGTTCTACATCCCTCACTGTGAATGTGGCCTTGGGGACAGTTACACAAGCAAAGCGATGGGTTGGCACAAATTCTGAAAGGGTCCAAATCAGGCTGGTCATGGTTCCCTGCTGGAATATATCTCCAGATATTTATTTCCTGGTTAGAACACATACAGAATGTTGGCTGCTTGGGACAATTGGAGGTGCAGTGTGCATGCTTTCCTATCTTTAGTTTAGGACTCCTATATAACCTTATAAAATTTGGAATGGCATTCCCTTCTTGTTAATTGATTATCTGGGTCCCACTGTGGGATTCCTAGGGTACAGTGAGGATTAATGGAGTTACTCCTGAGACCTGCTCAGGACAGAGCCTGCTTCTATTTCAGAAGAGGCAAGGTATATGAACAAGCAAGCACACTTAGACTTCAGCATTCTTTTTCCAAGGGATAACTAGTTCTTGTAATCTCTATACCTAATTTAGCTCCAGCTGCTCCTGGACACTCACCAGCATCCTTCTCCTCCTCCAAAGGCCGGGAAGGTTGTTGTCTGGATTCAACTTCCCATGATTTCTGACTTTGGGTATGTGGGTCTCTCTTTGTGCAGTTCTGTACTTCAAATATGGCTGAGCCCCAACAAGAATATTATATATGTGTGTGTATAGCTATATAACTGTACATTTATATATAAATATATATATGATCAAATACACATATACATAGAGAGATAGACAGACAGATAGATATAGATACATAGAAACATAAATAGATAGATAGTATATATTTGGAGACAGCATCTCTCTACAAAACAATGGCTACCCAAGAAACTCACTATGCACACCAGGCTAGCCTTAAACTCATAGATCTTTTTGCTTGTGTCTGCCCAGTGTAGGGATTAAAGGTGTGAGCCACAACTACTAAGACTACATACTGTTTCTAAATTACCTGAAACTCAGTTTTTAAAAATTGTACATCAACTTAAAACCATATGAAGAAGACACCCCTTGAATCTGGGACACACATTCTGCTGGAAGTTTATCCTAGGAAATGTAGGAAGGACGATTTTGGTCTTTGTCTGTTTGGACTTGCCTAGTAGAAAAATCTATCCTACTTCTATGGGATTCTGGTATATACTTAAGACCAGCTGTGACATCCAGCCTAGTGAACTGAACAACTACTAGATTCATGGTTCTTCCATTCATGAGCATGCATTCTTAGATTAGCTGGACCACAGTCATTCATTTATTTTCTTCTTTTGTTTTTTTTTTTTTGTTTTGTTTGTTTTATTTTGCTTTTTGTCTTTTTTTTTTTTTCCTGACACGACTCCTCTGTGTAGATCTGGCTGTCCAGGAACTTGCTCTGTAGAGTAGTCTGTTTTCCATAACACAGAAATACACATGTCTCTGCCTCCCAAAAGCTAAGATTAAAGACATGAGCCACTAACACACTGAAGTGATTCTAATAGATATTTATATGTATATATACATACATAAATACATATACACATATACATCATATAAATCTGAATATGAATATATAAAAGACTTGCCTCCCCAAAAGCAAACAGAAGTGTCCTACAGCTATGCCCAGATTTCCTCCTAGTGACTGACACACATAATGCCTCATCTCCAACCCACCCCACAGACCCTGGACCTGAGTCTTGATTCCTCTACAGCTTTTCCCCCTCCCCTCATCTCCTCTGGCTCCTGTCTTCTGCTTCCTGCCTCCTAACTCTCTGCCTGTCTTCCCCACACACAGTCATCATGAGAGGAGATCTGTCTGAAAAATGCTCGTGGACTCCAGCATGGGAGAGAGGGTTCTCAGCAGAGATGGATGAAGGCACGTCCCAGCATCCAATGGAGCACAACGGCACCTGCACTGCAAGGCAGTTCTGGAAGGAATGCAACCTGCCTGTGACTGATCCAGACTCCTGGGACATCGTGGATTCTGCCTATGGCTTTGGCATTAGCCGGCCCACCACCAAGAGGATCGCATGGGACATCAGGCCTGTGTCTCCCAGACCAAAATGGAAAACTTGCCAGAAGCTTTCCCATGCCCAGTAATTTCTACATGGATGCCCACGGGGAATCACCCTGGATGTGCCCTCTGTTTGGACATGGGATGTCACCTGCTCTTCTCCTTAAGTCAAGAGACAATACCCAACTGCTTTGTGTTGGTATTTCATTTGTATTTTAATAAAAAAAAAAAAGCTTGCCTGAATATCAGAGAGTAAAACAGCCCCACTGGTTAACCTTACAAACCAGACAGTGGTAACACACATATTTAATCTCAGTAGCCACACTAGTTGCCATAGAAACCTGTCAGTGCATGCCTTTAATCCCAGTGCTGCACGCCTTTAATCCCAGCCATAGAGAGGAACATAAAACAGGAGAAAATAGCCCTCAGGCTCAGGCTTATTCTGAGATTCCTGCAGGCAAGATTGCCATTGTTGGACTGAGGTCAAGGTAAGAGCCAGTGACTGGATGCTTTGCTGGTCTTCAGGTTGAACCACAATTTCTGTCTCTGAGTTTTTATTAATCGTGAATCTGCTACGGAAGCCTATACATTACCTTCTTTCATGGGATTCCGACTCTGTATGATGCTACCTCCCAATAACCCGATCGCTGGGGTCTCCCACTGTGGCCGTGGACACTTTCAGCCAACTATAGGACAACCTATAGCCAACTCAGCTAGAGGGGCAGTGAGAAAGCCACTGGTAGCCCAGCATCAGAGCAGGCCACTGGCTTTATTAAGTGGGGCAACCAACCACCTCTCAGCCCTGAACTCCAGCCTCTTTCCCCTTCCCTAATGAGATCACTTGATCAGAGTCCCATATATACCCCCAGACTGCATCTAGTCTCTTCAGCCAGTATCCAGACTCTACTACCCCAAAGAATCTGGGTCATAATACCCCCACTCACCATTCTAAGTCTTGATGCAGTTTCCTCGTCCAAAGGAAACCATTGCATTTATCTCCACAACCTAGAAGAGTCAGACTGAAGACCATTGTGAGGGCTGCACCGGAGAAGAAGCCTTGGTCTCGGGTTCAAGACCATACAAAGTTTTTATTGGCCAGCTGGCTACTACACTCGGGGTCAGGGATCAGATCACAGCCCTGAGTCTTTCCTTTGGGTGAACTTGTTAGTTGGAAGGGGAACTACAGAGGCCAAAGAGCAAGGGAACTGCTTTGACTTTAAAGATTAGTGGATTACATCCTGTTTCCAATTTGGCATGGTCACTACCTCTACCCCAGGACCAGTTTCCACTGACTTTGGTTCCAAAAACAAGAACCCACCTGGCTTGTAGGCCAGGACCCTCATCAAAATCCAGAGTCACTCATGAAAGCAATATCCTTTCACTCTGCAATAAACTTCCGGTTTATTATCTACATTCTGTGTCTTCTCTTAATTCCTTCAATAGTGAATAAGCACAGAGAAGCAAAGGGGAGGGAGGATGGCTAGAGGGAGGCTGCTGGGACACACCAACCCATCAAGGAGATTTTCCTGGCTGTTTGGTTGCATTGAGACAGAGTCTCTCTACATACATAGGCCTGACTCTCCTGGTTCTCACTCTGTAGATCCTAGAGATCCATCTACCTCTGTCTCCCGAGTGTTGGGATTAAAGGCGTGGAGCCAAATGTTTCTTGCATACTGTTTCTAAATGACCTGAAACTCAGCAGAATTTTAGATTAACTCCATACTCAGGATCCCCACCCCTAATATTGGCCATGCCTTCTGCTGAAAGGCTGTAGAAGGACAGTGAATAGCAAGCTTTTGCCCTTTGCCTGCAAATCCATTCCTGCACTGGCATTTCAACCTATTTTGGGGGTTTTGTAGTGTTTACTGAAGACAAACTGAGACACCTAACCTCGTAGACTGAACAGATGTTATATTCTTGGGTGTTCCATCCATAGGTGACATCCTTGGATTAGCTGGCCAAAGCCACCTAGTCATTATAAAGAATGAATTTATGTATGTAAGTAAATTATTTAGATTATAGATTAATAGATACAGAGAGATAAAGTTTGTTGACCTAGAGAATCCTGACTGGTACACTATTAAAAAGGAGCACCTCTCCTGAATCCCTCCCCGGTAGCCCCCATTCAGTTTTAGGTGGGGGGATTTTACGTAATTTTACTTGTTTAACCTTGACTAAAAGTGCCAGCACCTTCTGGGATATGCAAGGAACCACCCTTGTCTAACCCGCCTCCACTGACAAATCTTTGAATCCATGCCCCTCCCACCAGCTCTCCAGAGGGTATAAAAGAGCATACACCAGGCCAGTGCACACAGACAGCCTAGATACCACTTCTCGGGCAAGGCAGGGGCAATATCAGGCCCTATTCTAGGACATTTCAGCAGCTGTTAAGAAGAAACCTCACCAGAATGCTTGCAGGAAAACTAGCCCTGGAAGATCAGATAACAAAGGAATACAGCCTGTTTGGCGGCTCAGGTAGGGACTTTGGTGGTCTGGGTTAGAAGCGCCCTCTTGGTTTGGATGGGCTGCTGGTTTTAAAAGTGTGTTCTTACATCCACCAGACCTCCTGGCTAATGCACCTCCAGGATGGGAGCTTGGAACAGCTTCCAGTTGGGCAGAAGATGTGTGGTCAATCACCATACCGTAGGTTGAATATTTTGGCTTGCCGCACGCCAAAGCTGGTGGCCAGCCAGGTGTCCTTCACATAGAGGGATCCTATTGTGGCATTTCAGTTGGCTTTTGTTTGTTTGTTTGTTACTGTTTTTGGTTTTTCGGGACAGGGTTTCTCGGTAGCTTTTGAGCCTGTCTTGGAACTAGTTCTTGTAGACCAGGCTGGCCTCGAACTCACTGAGGTCTGCCTGCCTCTGCCTCCCAAGTGCTGGGATTAAAGGCGTGTGAAACCACCACCCAGACAGTTGTATTTTAATAAATAAAGCTTGCCTGAACATCTGAGAGTAAACAGCCCCACTGCTCAGCCTCACACACCAGGTAATTGTGAAACACACCTTTAATCCCAGTAGCCACAATGACTGGCACCTTTAATCTCAGTAGCCACACTACTTGCCATAGAACTCGGGCGGTACAAGCCTTTAATCATGGTGGTACACGCCTTTAATCCCATCCCTAGACAGGATTATGAGAAAAGATTGCCATTTCTTTCTTTTTTTAAAGATTTATTTATTTATTATGTATACAACATTCCTTCCATGTACACCTGCACACCAGAAGGGGGCACCAGATCTCATTACAGATGGCTGTGAGCCACCATGTGGTTGCTGGGAATTGAACTCAGGACCTCCGGAAGAGCAGTTAGTGCTCTTAACCACTGAGCCATTTCTGACTGAGGTTGAAGTTAGAGCCAGGAGCAGACTGCTTTGCTTTTCAGGTCTTCAGGTTGAACCCCAATTTCTCTCTCTTGGTTTTTATTTATCGTAGATTAGGATATTGTATGGAAACAGAATGCAGAGGATTCTGTGGCTGCTGTTGTTCCTGATTTGGAATTCTGATGTCAGAATCCTTGTCTTCAACCATGCCAGGCAACCAGTCTCCCCTTGATTGCTAAACCCGGGCACTTCAACTTTTTTCCCCGTTAACACTCTGTTTTGAATTGGTGCTGGTTTAATTGCCCAGATTGTCCCATGTACCAGCCCTGCACTTCAGTCGGATAATGAGTTGGGATCCTTCTAGGTCACCAATGGTGGCTTCCAGATTTTGTTCAGCTCTCCAAACAGAGGTGTCCTATAGCTGCTAGACAGCTGTGTCCTCAGTTACTCAGTTACTCCTATGACTGACACCTGCAATCCCCAACTGCCTTCCATCCCCAGAGGTTCTGGACCTGAGTCTTGCTTCCTCTACCACTTTTTCCCCCTCCCCTCATCTCCTCCAGGTCCTGTCCTCTGCTTCATGCTCTCCTAACTCTCTGCCTTCCCCACAGACAGATTGGAGCCGCTAAGAGTCATCATGAGGGGAGGCCTGTCTGAAAAGCACTTGCCGACTCCAGAATGGGAAAGTGGGTTCTCCAAAGAGAAGGATAAAGATACTTCCCAGGAGCTGGTAGAGACCGATGGCACCTGCACTGCAGTGAAGTTCTGGGAGGAAGACTCTACAACTGTGACTGCGCCAGACCCTTGGGTCGCTGTGGCTTCTGCCTATGGCTTTAGCATTAGCCAGGCTGACAATAAGAGGACCTCATGGCCCATCAAGAGGGCTCCCCGTGTCTCCCAGGATAGTATGGGTAGCTTGCCAGAAGCCTTCCCATGCCCCATAATTCCACAAAGTGTGTGGATATGTGATCACCAGCCTCTTTCTTCCTGTGCCCTCCCATTCTACATGGGATGCCACAAGTTCTTATTGACAAGCAAAGGGCCAGTACCTTGCTACTATGGAGGCAGACACATTTTCTGGTTTCATGGGATTCCTACCCCCAATTCCTCAGGGTATCCCGATGTGGCCACGGATATATTCAGCCACTGTCCCATTCAGGAAGACAACTAGTTCATGTCAACTCAGACAGGATGCCAGTGAGGGGCCCAATGTTAGGTCCTCCATCAAGAACAGCATTTGGCTTTAATCGGTGGGGCAAGACACCAACATGTAGCCCAGGTCTCTAGCCTCTGCCCCTTCCCCCAGCCAAGAACTGGAGCTCCAACCGCAAAGGCCCAACCGCAGAGGCCCAACCACAACATGCCTCAAGCCATGGCCGGCCATCATTGCACTTCTGAATACTGATAACTTGATCAGAACCTCAGTGATACCCCAGAACATACCTCATCTCTTTAGCCAGTATCTACGGTCTACTGCCCCAAAGATTCTAGGTCATAATGTCATTGTTCTCCAACTGGTTCCCACATCTGAAGTTTTGATGCAACCTCCTGGAAGAAAGAAAAATACTGCATTTTTTTCTACTGGTCCACCAGGAAGAGTCAGTCTAAAGACCATAATGAGGGCTGCACCATAGAAGAAGCCTCAGTCACGTGATCAAGACCGTAGAAAGTGTTAGGAGCTAGGTGGCAACTACAGTGATTGATAGGGAGGAGACCACAGTCCTGAGCCATTCTCATGGGTGAGCTTGTTAGCCCAGCATCGGATCTACAGAAGTCAAAGAGCAAGGGAAAAGCCTTCATTCTAGAGACTTTGGCAGAACTGAGGACATTGCTGGATTACATCCTTGCTTCCAGATGGGGGCTGGGAGCTCACTACCTCTGCCCCAGGACAGGTTTTCAGAGACTTTGGTTCGAACACCATGAACCCCCATTTTTCTCTGCAATAAACTCTGGGTCTCCTAACTACATTCTATGTCTGTTCTGAGTTCTTTCAACAGGGAATGAGTGCAGGGAGGCAAGGGGAAGGAGGTTGATTGGGAAGGAGGATGCTCGGACACACCAGCCCATCACATGAGATTTTTCAGGGTTGTTGGTTCGGTTGCTTTGAGATAGAGTCTCTTTACTACATAGATGGCCCTGGTTCTTCCAGAAGGTTCTGTGTAGACCAGGCTGGCTTTGAGCCTAGCAATCCATTTGCCTCTGTCTCCCAAGTGCTGGGAATAAAGGTTTGGGGCCTAATGTTTCTTGAATATTGCTTCTAAATGACCTGAAACTCAGTCAAATGTTAGGTTAGCCCCAAAGTGAGATTTCCCCATTGCTCATCTTGACCATGCCTTCTGCTGGGAGCTTGTAGAAGGACAATGAATGTTGTATGAGTCTACTTGTTTGTTCCTGGCTGCCCAGACTCCCAAAATAACAACACAGAAAGTGTATTCACTAAGTCACTACTTAGCCTATTAGTTCTAGTTTCTCATTGGCTAGCTCTTACACCTTACTTCAACCATTTCTATTAATCTGTGATCACCACGTGGTTGGGGCTTACTGGCAAGGTTCCCTCTGGTGTCTTTCTTTTCTGGTGTGACTACATGGCTTCTCTTTGCCTCTCCTACTTTCACACAGCATTCAGTTTAGTTTTCCCCGCCTAGTTCTGTTCTGCCCTTGTACTCATCCAGACACAGAGGAAGCAAGATGAAACTGCCTCACAGATAAAATGTACCAAGCCACGTGGCTGCCTGTTTGGGGGTGGCAGTCACCTTGCTTCCTCGGTGTCTGAATGACGACTGCAGACTGAATCTTTCCTCTTCCCAGAATCCTCTGTTCCCTTTGACCCGCCAATACTTCCTTCATGGTTGTCACACCTATAATCCTGCCTGGCTACTGGTCAATCAGCATTTTATTAAAAATAATACAATTGACAGGATAATAGACCATTGTTCCACAGCACTCCCCCTCTTTAAAAAAAAAAAAAACAGAAAAAAACCCAAAGAACTCTGAATCTAACATACTTTGTTTAGCTTTTTTCCTGACCATTATCCATAACAACTTGTAAGCAACATTCTAAACAAAGGCAAACACCCATAATCCATTTCTTGGGACTGTGGGCATTGCTTTCCAGGCTACTTCCTGCTGATTGGGGGCACTGATAATCTTATGGGAACCTAAAGAATATTTAGAACTATGGTGAAGTCCTGACTGGAGTATTCCATGAAACTTGATCATCTCAGCCAGCAGTCTTGAAAGTCGTCTGGATGCAGAACTCAAAGGAAACTCCAACAGAGGTCCTCTGAAATGCTGGATCATCTGGACCATCTGCTCCTATTAGAGATTCTTCAGTGGGTCTTCCTTCCTTGATCAAACCTGATGTATCTTGGCCCAGAATGAATGCACAGCCTCTTATTTCTAGTGGAAACAAGAGAAAAAACTCTTCTCCAAAGTAACATACCTTTTGACTTAAATTGGGAAGTCAAGGCATTTTCAAATTATATATGTTGGATTAATCAAACAGCATTTTAATCAAATGTCTTTTAACAGTGGTTGCCCCTTCCTCGGCCATCAAACAATTCAAAGACAACATAATAAACTACAGTATCCAGACTCTCTGTGTATTTTTCATTTTTACGTGGCTTTATTTTAAACTCTATTTTTTTATTTTTGGCTTTTTGAGACAGGGTTTCTCTGTATATCTTTCACTGTCCTGGAACTCACTCTGTAGACCAGGATGTCCTTGAACTCACAGAGATCCGCATGCATCTGCCTCCCAAGTGTTGGGATTAAATGGGTGTGCTACCAACCCTGACTACTCTTTCTTTCTTTTTTATTGTAAGGACTTTTATCCTTTTTCTTTTCTCTCTCAAGAATAGATATATTCTTAAACATACCGTAAACCATTTAGAGGTTTTTTTTCATCTGAATATGTCTTTATTGTATAACTTTTTCTACCACATGAGTCTTTATTTTCTAGCAATATGGCTAGGATTAAAGCCGTGGCTTTGACTGCTGAATCCTTCCCATTCCTTAGCTTTCTGAGAGTTTAGCCTCATGGTGGAGATACTGGCCAGAGCCATGCTTATTAACACAACTCTGTGGCTTCCAAGGTCCCTGCCACCACCAAGAAGCATGCTGTTAGCTATTCATTAACACCATTTAAGTGTTTGGTGGTGGGGCCTCTTAAACGAGCTGCAAGATTTTTGCAGCTAAAGCTGAGTCAGGAAATCTCTCTTAAATGAGATGTGCTTGTTTCCAGCAAAGAAAGCCCACCCGAGAAAGGGCTGCTATCAATAAGCCGTGCTTAACTCTATTCTTTTCTGTCTAGAATTACTTCCCAAGCTCTCTCAGT